>ML373588.1:62971-118428 GCA_005239525.1 Nicotiana knightiana | reverse complement strand
AAACCTCACTGCCTATGAACTCAGAAGGCAGACAATGAAGATGGATGGTCCAAAGAAAGAGAGTATTCTAGCACTAAGAATCACCGAGGGAGCAGATCTGGAGGATGATGAGATAGCCATGATTACCAAAGAATTCAGAAACTTTCTCATGAGGAAGAAGGTCATCCCTAGAGGAGGAAACTACAACAAATCAAAAGCTCCAAAAAGGCCAACCAACGAGGGATGCTACAAATGTGGTAAGACTGACCATCTCATCAAAAACTGTCCTCAGTGGGAAGTAGAATGGAAAAAGGAGAGATATGAAAGAAGGAACATGAAGAAGGAACATGTCCAACCCGAAAAACCACAACAAAGGCTATGGTTGCTGCTTGGGGGGAAAGTTCAGATGAAGAATCAGAAGATGGGGAGACTGAAGATCAGGCGCTCATGGAAATTGGAGAATCTGATGAGGAATCACATGAAGAACCAGAGGTAAGTATCTCCCATCTTAAAAACAAAGTAAAGTTCCTATATAAGGAAAAACTCTCTGAGTTGCTACTTGATTTCATAGATGATTCTGAGGAATAAACCAAAGAGAAGGATTAACTATCTAAAGAATGTGCAATGCTAAAAGCAAAGTGCATGAACCTAGAAATCAGAGTCAGTGAATCTGAAAAGAAAAACACTGACTTGTTGAACCAGGTTCATCCACTTGAAACTGAGATTCTAGAACTAAAATCTGAAAACTTAAAGCTAAAGCTAGGATCCAGTAAAAAGGTTGTTGATTATTCTCATATCATGTTAGAAGAAAACGTGGGAAAACTAAAAGATAAGATGTATGCCAAGGATGAACAGATAAGAACTCTTAACTAAGAACTTGGCAAAGTCAAACATGAATTAGATCAAACTTGTAAATGGAATAAATCCCGTGATGCCCTGATATGGCTTCAAGAGAATCATAGTAGAAACCGGAGAGGGATTGGCTTTGGAAGTCAATTGCCCAAGTGGGATCCCAAAAGCAAGTATCTCACTCTCCCTGAGAATAAAATCTGCACCCATTGTGGTAAGACTGGCCACTGCAAATATAAGTGTACTGCAAAAGAGCAGGTCAGTCGAAAAAATGAGAGGTTTGTAAAAAGGAAAAACTGGCTACCAAATTGGGCTAGAAAAAATTTGATTCATCCCTTCTCTTAGAAAAGGACCCAAACTAGTTTGGGTTCTTAAAACTAACCCTTGATTCTTTTGTAGGTTCAAGTGAGAGGAGGCAACCAAATTTGGTATTTCGATAGTGGCTTATCAAAGCATATGACAGGGAACATGGAACAGTTCCTTTCACTTGAAAGTCTCAAAGGAGGAAATGTCTCCTTTGGAAACGGAAAGAAAGGTGAAATTATTGGTGTTGGTAATGAACCAGAAGATGAGGAGCTTGGACTGGTGAGAAGCAGTGATCACATTGAAGCAAACATGGAAGGTGGAATAGGTGATGGACCAGGTTCAACTACCCCAAGAAACATGACAGGGGGAATTCAACATATGCAACTGATGCGTGGCGAGAATTCATGATTTTAAGCATTATATACATTGCATTTTATGTGCTTTAATGATAAAAATACACATCGTATGTGCCTAATGGGGTTTATTTTATGTGTAGGTGAATTGGAAACGGAAGCCGAGCTAAATGGGAGCATAAACGTCAAAAATACGCTCAAGATGCGAAATGGACTGACCCAGGGCAAAACCTGGCGTTAGCCAGGCCTTAGCCTGCTAACGCCTGGGTACCTGCTCCAGTGAACTCCGAGTTTTAAAGGTTTTTAAGTATTTCCCAATTAGAATAGAAGTCTCTTACACGGTTAGGGTTTATCCCAACCATATAAATAGACCCAAGATCACATTTTTCGAAGGGGGGAGGCATTTTTGGAGTGCAAATACACACAAGATCATTGAAGGAGCAAGGATTATCAGTTTTCTTCATCTTATTTTAGTATTTTCAATTCATGCAACACTTATGCAATTGTGTGATTATAGCATGAGTGGATAAACACCCATTGTTCTGGGGTTGTGGTTTAGCCATGGATATTGTTATTCGACATTAATTTAACCTTGAATATAGTTTACTCAATATATGGTTGTTTCTTCAATTCTGTGTTTAATTGCTTAATTGTCTGGCCAGCAGTTAGGTTCTATATACTATCTATGTTATGCTTGGGAAAGCCGTATATAGATTAGAGAAGAATTGAAGAGAGCGCGATCTTAACCCTTCAGGGGAGCGGATTTGTGGTTAGGATAGGAATATACCTAGTCACCGTGCTTAATTAAACATCATAATCTTAGTGCGTTCTAATAGATTAATTTCATAGGAATATAGGCGTTAATCTATTGAGAATAGGCGAGTAGTACTTCGGGAGAAGGCTATGAGAGCGTTTATCGATTAATTAGCAACCATGAGTGAATTATATGAAAGGGAGAGTTAATTAGAATGCAATACGAGTGGTGAATAGATCACAACCCTGGAATATTTGTCTCTACTGAATACATAACAATATTTTTGTCACTTGATAATTAGTTATTTCATAGAATCTTAGTATAAAATAGTTGCATCCTTGATTTTATTTTGGCTTGATTAGATAACAATTAGAGTGATTTAGCAAGTAGTTTACACAAGTCCTTGTGGGTTCGACATTCGATTTAACATTATATTACTTGCTACGATCACGTATACTTGCGTGGGCGTTTACCACCAACAACAACCTGGCCCTAATCCTACTCCACAACAACAAGACACCATGGAATTGTCTAGGAATGAACAACTGGTACTTAAACCACACAGATATCAGAGTTCTCACCCTCTTGAGAACATCATAACAGATTTGACATCCGGAATCAAAACAAGATCATCCTTGAAAAATCTGTGTGCGTTTGATGCCATTCTATCCATGATCAACCAAATAACATTGGGAAAGCCCTACAAGATGCTGATTGGGTCAATGTCATGCAAGAAGAGCTGAATCAGTTTGAAAGAAGTCAAGTATGGCACTTGGTACCCAGGCCACTAGACAGATCAGTGATTGGCACCAAGTGGGTCTTCAGAAACAAGGTCGATGAGGTGGAACTGTTACAAGTAATAAGGCAAGACTAGTTGTTCAAGGGTATAGTCAAGAAGAGGCAATTGACTATGATGAGACCTTTGCCCCTGTGGCAAGACTGGAGGCAATCAGACTTCTTATAGCATTTGCTGCACACATGGAATTCACTCTTCATCAGATGGATGTTAAGAGTTCCTTTCTCTATGGCTATCTAAAGGAAGATGTATTTGTCAAGCAACCTCCAGGTTTTGAAAGCAAGGAGTCACCTGACCACGTATACAAACTCGACAAGGCTATGTATGGTCTCAAACAAGCACCAAGAGCATGGTACAAAGGATTATCAAAATTCCTTCTAGAACCTGGGTACAAACAAGGAAAAATTGACAGTACCTTGTTCTTAAAGGAAAAGGGTAAGGATCTCCTGGNTTTTTCTTAGGCTTGCAAATTAAGCAAAACCCAAATGGAACAATGGTCCACCAACAAAAGTATGTGAAAGAATTGCTCAAGAAGTTTAAAATGGAAGATTCAAAGGAAATAAACACTCTCATAGCCACAACTACAAAATTGGATGTGGATGAACCTGGTTCATCTGTTGATCAGAAGCTATATAGAGGGATGATTGGGTCTCTATTATATCTCACTGCCAGCAGACCTGATATTGTGTTCAGCGTGGGATTGTGTGCTAGGTTTCAGGCAAATCCAAAGGAGTCCCACCTCACTGCAGTAAAGAGAATTTTGAGATATTTGAAAGGCACCACTGATTTGTGCCTTTGGTATCCTAAAGGTAGTAATTTCGACCTTGTAGGATATGCTGATGCTGATTATGCAGGTTTCCTGGTTGACAGGAAAAGTACTTCAGGTAAGGCTCACTTTTTGGGTTCATGCCTTGTGTCTTGGGCTACCAAGAAACAAAATTCAGTAGCCTTGTCTAGTGGTGAGGCAGAATATGTGGCTGCAGCCTCCTGCTGTGCTCAGTTGCTATGGATCAAGCAACAACTCATGGACTTTGGTATAGATGTGGGATGCATTCCTAGTGATAACACTAGTGCCATTAGTATGACAAAGAACCTGGTTCATCATAAGAGAACTAAGCACATAGATGTTAGGCACCATTTTCTGAGGGATAACTATGAAAAATGAATGATCTCAATTGAATTTTTTTGCTACTGATCAACAAATTGCANAACCCGGTTCATCATAAGAGAACTAAGCACATAGATGTTAGGCACCACTTCCTGAGGGATAACTATGAAAAAAGAATGATCTCAATTGAATTTTGTGCTACTGATCAACAAAATATCTTTACTAAAGCACTGAGTAGGGAGAATTTTGAGAGAAACATGCTTGAATTATGGATGATTAAAATCACTTGATTGAAAAACTAAATTTTTTTTTTGGCTAGAAACAATAACATAGATAATCAACCAGTCTAATCATTGCTCAACATCATGACTTTATTGTCATACTCTCTTGACATGTATTAATATGATTCTTTGGTTGCTAATGCTGTTTCTCTATCTTTGTAAATTGAGGCAAATTAAGGACTTCAACACGATGAACCTGGTTCATCTCTGCTGGTTCATCTGACTGACAAGGTACGTGCTCATCTCCATACAATTATTGAACTAATTACAGTCACACATGAGCAGGATTCTATCTATATTTGGTTCATTTCAAAGTCCTTGTACTAATCCCTAAATGAACCCGTTCCAAGAAGTCACATCAATACTCAATTAGCCTAGATGTAGGGAGCTCTTAACCGTCAAATCAATGACACTCCTACAACTATTAGACTTCCACTTGAATAAATTTTCTACCTGTTGTATAATTAATAGCCATATCTTATATAAGGGTCATCATTACTCTCCTCTTCATAAAGTAACCGTCGAACCTAGATCATTAGTCTTAGAACCCAAAAACTGATCACTCTTTCTTTTCTTCCTAAACTTCACTCATAATCATGTCTTTACCACCATATGCTTCATCTTCTTCATCACCAAATCATGAATACGATGGAGGGAACTATGAATCAGATTCAAATTCTCCATCGGTATACAGTTTTCAATCTTCAGAAAAACCCCCAACTCCTGAAAACCCTCCTATTCCTGAAAACCCTCCTGTTCCAAAACCCACATCTAATCCTAGTCCAGCCCCTCCTGGTCGTCGTGTAAAAGTTCTTGCCAGAAAATCAGTGGCTGCTGGGTCACGTGCAAAATTCTTGGAGGTAATTCTACAGGCTGAAAAGGATAATAAGTCATAATCATCAAGTGAATCCTTTAAATCAGCCAACGAGGATGAAGCACCTGGTTCATCAAATTCTGAACAAGGTAATCTTGATGTAATTTCTGAGTCTGCTAATGCTGAGAACAAGTTTGTTCTGATTGGGTCAGTAGTGGATGTTGAAGTTCCTAGTAAGCAAAGAAAACTGGAAAAAGGAAAAGTTCACGAGGGAAAGGGATTTGGGGAGGATGGTACTACATTGACTATTTGTGGTCCCATTCCTGAGAAGGCTGGAGAAGATGTCACAGAGTTAGGGGGAAGTGTAGTCGAGGAAGCAGCGACAGGTCTAGCAAGCTTAAAGAAAGGAGTAGATGAACCTGGTTCATCTGGGGATGAAACGTTGGGCTGAAAGGCTAAGGAAACTGGGGGAGTCCTATAACCCCAAGAAAAGGAGGACTCAGAAGTCCAAGAAGGCTACTAATCAAGTTCCCTCTAAGAAGAGAAAAACTTCTGTAGCTGCTGAGGCTCCTGTTCCTAAGGTGCGTGCCACACGTAGTGCTGTGAGAGAGGAAGAAGAACTACTTGAGAAGGCTTTGCTTGGGAGCAAGAAAAAGAGAGTTGCAAAGGGAAAGGCTAAAGTAGGAGAACCTGTGGAGACTGTTGTGGTTGAAAAGGATACGATAGACCTGGTACATTATGAGGAGCAGACTGCTCCTATTGTGGTTGAGGCACCAAAATAAAAAAGGGATAAGGCTTCTTCGAAGAAGTCAGCTAAAGTGTCTGCCCCACCTACAAGAACTGTTAAAAGGAACAGGTCCAAGGCAAGAAAAATGAAGGTTGTCGAGAAAGATGATGATATAGAGTGGAGTGGAGAAGAAGAGGGGGAAGTTGGTGAGATGGTTGGTGAGATGGTTGGTGAGATGACTACTGACGGAATCACCTTGTTTGGTAAAAGAACAATTCTAAAGTGAAAGTTGGTGAAGGATCTTGAGGAACCTGGGATGAGATACCTGTTGGACACACTGGATGTTCAGGGGTAGAAGAACATGGTTCTTCATATTGAAGGAAGGTTGGCTAGAGATGAACTGGTGGAATTCATGGGTAATGTAGTGGTCAAAGACGGCAGGGTCACTACCGCAGTCAAAGGAATTCAAGTCTCCTTTGATGCTAAAGAACTGGGAGAAATTCTGCAAATTCCTGCAGAGGGCTACGAGGATTACACGAGGCAAATATGGCCTAGTTTAGATGGGATGGCCTTAGCAATCAATATTACCAGATTCTTCAGTGACAATGAAAGGGAAATTGAACCTAGGCAAGTCTACAAAAGTGAAATGAAGCCAGAACACAAGTTGCTCTTCGAGTTTGTCATCAAGTTCTTGCTGCCAAGACAAGAAAGAAGGCACATAGCCAACTATATGGATCTGACCTTGATGGAATGTTTGTTTAGGGGTAAGCAGATAAATTGGCCAGCCTTCATCATCCAACTCTTGGACAGAGTTGTGAATGGAACAAAAGCACATGCGATTCCATATGGCTTTATTCTGACTGTTGTGCTTGCTCATTTTGATGTTCCTGTGAAAAAGGCTGAGATGGCTACTGCCAAAGACTATTTTGGGAAGGATACTTTGCTGACTTGCGATTATACTGTCAATGTTCCTGTAGATGAACCTGGTTCATCTAGGAAGCAGCCTGTCAACAGCAAAGTTAGAACTTTGGTGCAGGAAAGCGAGATCAAGGATATGGAAATCCTTCATTTGAAGTCTCGTTTGATTGAGGTTGAAGCTGAGCGGGATGCTCTCAGGGCTGAATTAGCAAAAGAGAAGGAAAAGAACGAGGGTGTTCTTAATCAGATGCTTTCTCTTCTACAATCCAAGACCACAACCTCCTCTGCACCTTCCCATCCTAGGCTGTCCAAAGCTTCCAAAACCCCTCTTTAGACCAGTTGTTATGCTTCTTTTGTTTTTATTCTGTTTTGCTCATGGTTAGGGCTGTTTTTGTTTTGTTTGTATGGTGTTTGATGTACGTTCCTAATCAATGAATTTTTGTTGTTTTGTTATTGACTTGTCTCAATTTCTTAGATAGCTTACATTTATTGGTTTCTTATGATGATTAATCATGTTTGCACCTGCAGTAGCCTCAATGGCCATGAGTAATTGTTAACAACACTGGTGAGTTCATCATTTTGCAAACTTTTCGATGATGCCAAAAGGGGGAAGAAAAAAGTGCTTTTGTATTTCAAGTGATATTTATAACCTAATGAACCTGGTTTCTCTATGATAAATTCTTAAAAAACATATAAAGTGTTTGAGTTGTATACAGGTAGAAGCACAGAGTTTGTCATCATCAAAAAGGGGGAATTTGTTGACCTATGTCACTGCATAGTTTTGAAGATTGACAAAAGGCTGACCAGTTGAACCAGGTCCATCATAGCACACATACTTGACCTGACGAGTTGTCACACAAACCTTATATGCATGGGAGATGAATGCGATTGTGAAGTATCAATGAACAAGAAGAGTATCTTCTAATGTGAAAAGGTTGCAAATTGATGAAAGAATAGAAGTCGAATTCAGCAAGGACATAAACAAAGGAAGGAAGTTGGGTTTGATAAGAACTTGTTCTCCGAGGTAGAGTTGAACTGGAATTGGAAGACAAGCTCAACGACTGACTCTATAAATACTTGATGTATTTCTGCTAAAAAAAAGAGACGGACAAAGTTGAAGTGTATCAAAATCTGAAAGCAAAATTGCCAGAGTTATTTTTGCTAGCAGAATCATTGTGCGATGCAAAGGCTACAGTTCAACTAGAAGAACCAGTTTCATTAGATTGATTATTAAGTCTAGTTGATTGTAGTAGGAGCTTTAATATTGTATCTTTTTAGCTTTCATAGAAGCAATTGTAATAGGTACATATTGATCAAGTTAGAGTTAACTTGAGGTATGTAGAAATTAGCTAGGGGCTAGTTACTACAAAGTGTTAGAGTTAATCCTTACGATTACAAAAGAGTTTATTCTGTAAGTCGGTTTGGCTCAGAGTTTTTAGTGAAGAGTTGAGCAAATCCTACTGAGGAGTAGGTCGTGGTTTTTTTCACCTTTTGAGCCAAGTGTTTTCCACGTAAAAATCTCTGTGTTTTTACTTTACTGCTTTTTATTATTCCGCAACAGTAGTAGTTGGAACACCAAGAAGAACCAGGTTCTTCTACTGAGACAGCACTCGAAAATTGGGTACCACACAAAGTAACCTTTCTTCTTGTGTGGTATTGAAGTCTAAAACATCAATTGGTATTAGAGAAACTTATCCTTGAAAGGCGAACACCTTGGAGAAGATCAAGATGAGTGCACCACCTGGAAATTGGGAAGGTCAATCAACTGCAAGGCCACCACTCTTCAATGGCCAGTACTACTCATGGTGGAAAAATAGGATGAAGGATCACGTAATTGGAGAAGACTATGAACTCTGGGATATAGTCACTGATGGTCCTCTAGCCACCATGATGAAGACTGTTAAATGTATAGATATACCAAATACAAGAGCTGATTGCACTGCTGAGGATCTAAAGAAATGGGAGAAGAATGCAAAGGCCAAAAAGTGGCTAGTATGTGGACTAGGTCCAGACGAGTACAGCAGAATCCAAAGTTGCACCACTGCCAAAGAGATTTGGGACACCTTGCAAGTAGCCCATGAAGGAACACCTCAGGTAAAAAGGTCAAGAGGTACTCTACTATACTCTCAGTATGAAAACTTCACTATGAAAGAAGGAGAGACTATTCAAGAGATGTACACAAGGTTCGCAACCTTGACTAATGAACTGGAGTCTCTTGGAAGAATCATTCTTGAAGAGGACAAGGTTGAAAAGATCCTAACAAATGTCTTGCCTATTTCTTGGGAAAGCAAAATCACTGCTATCCAGGAATCTAAAAATATGGTAACCCTCAGATTGGATGAGCTAATTGGAAACCTCACTGCTTATGAACTGAGAAGGCAGAAAATGAAGATGGATGGAAGTCAAAAGCTCGAGCCTGAAGACCCATCTACCCAACAAGACAAGTTACACGAGCAGAATAAAAAAAAATCAAAAGATCCATCCAAATACAAAGCCTAATGCAAAAATCAAAAACCTTCGAACATATTCAGGTTGAAAGGCAAAATATTAGTCACGAGAAANAAGCAAAGAAGACTATCAGAAAGTCAAAAGCTCGAGCCTGAAGACCCATCTACCCAACGAGACAAGTGACACGAGCAGAATCGAAAGAAATCAAAAGATCCATCCAAATACAAAGCCTAATGCAAAAATCAAAAACCTTCGAACATATTCAGGTTGAAAGGCAAAATATTAGTCACGAGAAAGAAATGTACATCTTTATACTTATTCAAAACTGTTCTCAAATAAAATAGTTATGGATGAAAAGATATAAATCCTTGTATTTGTTCAAAAAACTGTTATCAAATAAAACAGTTACGAATAAGAAAACATTTCCCTCGCACTTATTAGAAAACCGTTTCCAAAACAGTTGCGGATAAATACCCCAATCTTTACCAAAACTGTTACTAATAAAAAACTAGTTGTTTCCTTGTATTAATATCGAAAAACTGTTACCTATGAAAAACAGTTACGAAATACAAGAGTATAGCAAATCTGTTAAACAAAAACAGTTGCAAGCATGAGTTTTAGACGATAATCAAACACATGTAAAATGTCATGGAAGTTCAAACAAAAAACTTTCCTTGGAAACATTCTTAAACATGTGTAAAATTCCTATCACTCTATTGCATTATTATGAAGTTGAGACGTCTTCTTCATGCCAATTATAAAGGGCCCTCTTCCATAAACTATGCCTATTACAAAAAGGCACACATTTAATATGACACCGTGCCTATTACAAAAAAGGTACGAGTAGTCTAAAGCATTCCACATGCAAAACTCGAAGGTAAAACTAAAACCTCGAAAAATGAAGCATGCAAAAGACTTAACGAGTGAAACAAAAACTCAGCAAAAGTCGAACTAACATTTATATATTAAAACGACTAAAACTAAGTATTAGCTTATACTTAGCCGTATACAATTTTTACGTACATTGTGGTGCCCTTAAGTTGTCATTTGGGGACTTTAAGGAAATCCAAATTTACCCCCAATGGGACTGGGGGTAACCACCAATTGATACAAAGAAAAAAAAAGGGGGATAAACCAACTAAATCTTTTCAAGAGATGGGTTGACTTCCGTGGCAGAAGGAGCGGGAGCAACTGGGGATGAAGAGGCATGATCGACTGGAATCTCATCATCAGGTGAAGAGAGGTTATGACCTTGTTGAGCCTTCTCCATGGCTTCCTTAGTTTTGGCTATTTCAACACTAAGGTCAAAACACTCTTGACTCATTTCCATCAATGTGTCAAGGCGAGAATTCATATATGCCCAACTTCATAATCCTTTGCCCATACTTGAAGCTCAGCTCTCAATCCGTCCTTCTACACTTTCGGAGCTTCATGGGCGACCCTTAATGGAACAATCGACTCCTCTAAAGTTTGATCTTTGTTTAAAGCCCTACGAAGGTCTTCTTGAGTACGGGTGAGTGATTTCACGAGCTCGCCTGAGTATTCCTCCTTGTGCCCCAACAAGTTCTTCAAGTCTCTAATCTCCTCTGAGGCACGGGACAGCTTCTCCGTGAACAAAGACTCCAAAACACTCTTATCTTTATCAGCCTAACTGCAAGAAGCCCTTTCTATTCCCAGTTCTACTGCCATGAGTCTCATCTACCGCTTCAAGGTACTCCTTTCCTCTTCTAAAGAATCCATGTCAATCCTTGGGCTATCATACTGTGCTCTCCAATTATCAACATCGGCCTACTACTCTTTTGTCTCTTGGTCCGTATTTGAAATCCGCTTCATAAGCTCCATGCCTATAAGGTTAATCTACAAGAAATAAACCAGTCAGATATGGTTAATTTCATATACGAGAGTGAAAGAGGATAACTTGCATCATACCTTCAAAGAATTATGCGCAACCTCATTGGCCCATGTAAGAGCACCGTGGCTGGCTAGCTTTGCTTTCTCAGAGGAACCTATCAAAGGCTTGAGCCACTTTGGACTCACCCGTTTTCTTGAAAAGATTCCCCTCAGCTGGAACCTCTATTACCACCTGCTACATCTCTCTACTGGAAGACCCTACTTCCCTAACGGAAGGCATGGAAGCAGGCAGAGATGGAACAACAACATGATCGGAAGGTTGAGGAGCTGGAGAAGCCATAGGCAAATTAGTAGGCACAGAGAGTTGTAGAAGTTACGGGCAAAGAAACAACAGAAGTTGAAATAGCCAAAGGAATAGACGAAACAACTTCTCTCAAAGAAGTAGGAAAGACAACAGCCAAAGGGACGTCGTCAGGAGCAAGATCAACACCTTCATGAATAGGGGAATGTGAAACATCATCAAGGACAGGGGGCTCAATCACAAACACGGAAAGCAATTTTAAGGCTATAAGCTCATCATCTAAAACCATTCGCCTTCTCCGTGGCCTGTGCACTAGAGCACCCTCTTCTTCTTCTTCTTCTACGGAACGATACTCACTAATCTTCCTCTTCGAGGAAGATAAACCAACAATAATTTCCTAGGCCTGAGACAAGGACATCTTCGGGATAGATGAAGTAGACACCCCACGAGCAGAGAACCCTATTAAAAAGGAAAATGTTAAATGAAAAAAAAAGAGACTCGAGTAAGGAAAGAATCAAGAACAAGAGCTTCACTTACCGTGGGTCTTTACTTGCCAACCATACCTCACAACGAGGTACTTCCAAGATCTCTCTTCTGAAGGAGCAACATACAACAATTTTTCTACCCAATCACGAATACCAGAGACATTCTCAACAGTATTCATGATTGATGACATAAGAAAAAACAGATACGGTGTTAATAAAACATCTCAAGTTAAAAGAAGAAAAAGTAAATGTGAGCTAAAGCATACTCACGTGCGCGATTTCCACTTCTCAGGGAAGGGAAGATTTTTCTTCACCCACTAAACCAACAGTGGGTACAACAACATACCGGAGGTACCAACCCCTATCCTTATCATCTACAGGGTTTACCATCACTCTTTCGCTTATAGCAGTCAGAGTAAAAACCTCTTCACGAAATAAGGTAGGAGAGTAGAGATGAATAAGATGGTTGAAGGTAAAAGGAACCGAGGCTAAAGAAGCCAAACTCCTAAGACATGCGATAACTCGCCATACAAGCGGGCCAACTTGTCCTAAGTAGATATTGAAAAAATGACAAAATTCAATTATAACTGGGTCAATGGAGGGTCTAAACCCTAAAGTGAAAGGATACGTATAAACAAAAGAATATCCCTTCTTGTAAGACGTTATTCTTTAATTACTATTCGGAATATAGATAGGAAAGCAGACCTCCAAAAGCACTCCCTACGAACAAGGGAAATCTGACCCTCAGTTATAAAGGTTGGATATCTTTCGACACTATCAAGAGAAGAAGATTGATCTACAAGAACTTGACTATCCCTAGCAAAAACAAACTCAGCAGGGACAATTTCATCGACTCCAGGTTCACGAAGGCGTTCGCCTCTACCTCTAGACAAAGACCGAGAAACCCTAAACCTCGGAGAAACTGGAGATCTAGTGGAAGAAGGAGGAACTATCTGAGAAGAAGAGGAGCCCCTCGAAGGAGTGGATCCTAGACTTCTAAGTCTACCACCCCTCCAACTCCTAGTCGGAGCAGAAGATGGCGTTAAACTTTCAATATCTATTACTCTTTGAGGTTGGTTTGAAGAAGACATGTTTACAAAGACAAAGAGGAAATTTCTTTACAAAAGACAAAGTTAGAAAAGTGTTTCGTGGAAGCAAAAAAAAAGAAAAAAATGTATTTATACTTGAAGACAATCGTCAAACATGAAGAAAAAGGAAAATAATGATGAAAAGTCATAATTGAAGATGTCACTTCGGGACTGGCACAGCCGCAAAAATCCCTAAAAGGTGCCAAGTAAATGCAGAACCAATCCAAAAAGGACACGTGGTATGAGCATTAAATGGAAGTGACAAACGACGCCTATGGTGGAGAGAAGGATACAATGATTCAAGAAAAAGAGGCGGCAAAATATTCCCGCCATAAATGAATATTCACTTACCAAATATTAATCGTTAAAAATATGGTAAGTGGGGGGACTATCTGTATTGGTAAAAAATGAGTTTCACACGTAAGCCAGCTTTTGACAACTCAGCTAGTCATGTGGACACCGGAAAACGAGATAGCTGGACGTGATTCTTTGAAGAGGTATGGTACAAAGAGGCACGGTTCAGTAAACCCACGAACTTATCAGCCACGGGAAACTCAACTTGATAAAAACGGGAGAGAGGCACAGTCAGAATGAATCTAGATAAAGCTACGGGCAGATTCAAAGACCCACAATTGATTACTCGAACGTTATGTAACCAAACCCCAATTTCCGTTATCCTTTATAACGCCTCATTAATGTCATAATTATTCATTAATGAGTAACCATGGCAAGAGTCATACGTTATAAGAATCTCCTATATAAGGGAGGTGAATACAGCTTGTAAAGGCATCTGATTCTCGAATACAATTAACTTTGATTTTCTATATTTCTGCAATATTGTCTATTATTCATTTTTCTCCATTACCTTGATTATCAGTAACCCGTATTTATCTTAAAAATAAGCTTTAGTCAAAGGGTCTAATTCTTTGGTTAAACAATATTACTGATCACGGGAAGATCATGAGCAACATTTGAGGACTGTGCTTCAGACTTTGAGGGAGAAGATATTGTATGCTAAATTCTCTAAATGTGAGTTCTAGCTTGACTCAGTGGCATTCTTGGGCCACCTCAAGGTATATTTGAAGAAGGTGGAGGCGGTGCAGAGTTGGCCTAGACCGTCATCTGCTACGGAGATCCGTAGTTTCCTTAGTTTGGCTGGGTACTATCGCCATTTTGTGGAGGATTTTTCATCCATTGCAGCACCGATGACTAGGTTGACTCAAAAGGGTGCTCTGTTCAGGTGGACTGAGGAGTGTGAGGAGATATTTCAGAGGCACAAGACAGCTCTGACTTCAGCTCCAGTGTTGGTATTACCTACGGGTTCAGGGTCCTATACCGTCTATTGTGATGCTTCGAGGATTGGCCTCGGAGCGGTGTTGATGCAGGACGGTAGGGTGATTGCCTACGCGTCCAGACAATTGAAGGTGCATGAGAAGAACTATCCAGTTCATGATCTGGAGTTGACAACGATTGTTCACACCCTGAAGATATGGCGTCATTATTTATATGGCATTCCCTGTGAGATTTTCACTGATCATCGGGGTTTGCAGCACATATTCAAGCAGAAGGACCTCAATTTGCACCAGCGAAGATGGTTGGAGTTGCTAAAGGACTATGACATCACTATATTATACCACCAGTGGAAGGCCAATGTGGTGGTCGATGCCTTGAGTCACCAGGCGGAGAGTTTGGGGAGTTTGGCATATCATCCGGCAGTTGAGAGGCCCTTAGACTTGGATATTTAGTCCTTAGCCAGTCAGTTCGTGAGGTTGAATCTTTCAGAGCCTTGCCGGATTTTAACTTGTGTGGTGGCTCGGTCTTCTCTTTATGACTGCATTCGAGAGCGCCAGTATGATGATCCCCACCTTCTGGTTCTTCAGGACAGGGTTCAGCAGGGTGACACCAGGGATGTGACTATAGGAGATGACGGTGTGATGAGGATGCCGAGTCGGAGATTCTTATAATGTACAAATGTTGCTATGGTTGCTCATTAATGACTAATTATGACACTAATGAGGCGTTACAAAGGATAACGGTAATTGGGGTACAGTTACATAACGTTCGAGTAATCAATTGTGGGTCTTTGAATCTGCCCGTAGCTTTGTCTAGATTCATTCTGAACCGTGCCTCTTTGTACCGTACCTCTTCAAAGGATCACATCCAGCTGTCGCATTTTCCTTTGTCCACGTGACTGGTTGAGTTGTCAAAAGCTGGCTTACGTGTGAAACTCTTTTTCCCCAATACAGATAGTCCCCCCACTTACCATATATTTAACGATTAATATTTGGTAAGTGGATATTCATTTATGGCGGGAATATTTTGCCTCCGCTTTTCCTCGAATCATTGTATCCTTCTCTGCACCATAGGCGTTGTTTGTCACTTCCATTTAATGCTCGTACCACATGTCCTTTTCGGATTGGTTCTGCATTTTCTCGGCACCTTTTAGGGATTTTTGTGGTTGTGCCAGTCCCGAAGTGACATCTTCAATTATGACTTTTCATCATTATTTTCTTTTTTTCCCTATGTTTGACAGTTGTCCTCAAGTATAAATACCTTTCTTCTTTTCTTTGCTTCCATGAAACACTTTTCTAACTTTGTCTTTTGTAAAGAACTTTCTTCTTGCCTTTGCAAACATGTCTTCTTCAAACCAACCTCAAGGAGTAATTGATATTGAAAGTTTAATGCCATATTCTGCCCCGACTAGGAGTCGGAGGGGTGTTAGACTTAGAAGTCTAGGATCCACTCCTTTGAGGGGCTCCTCTTCTCCTTAGATAGTTCCTTCTTCTTCCACTAGATCTCTAGTTTCTCCAAGGTTTAGGGTTTCTCGGTCTCTGTCTAGAGGTAGAGGCGAACGCCTTCGTGAACCTGGAGTCAATGAAATTATCCCTGCTGAGTTTGTTTTTGCTAGGGATATTCAAGTTCTTGTAGACCAATCTTCTTCTCTTGAAAGTGTCGAAAGATATTCAACCCTTATAATTGAGGGTCAGATTTCCCTTGTTCGTAGGGAGTGCTTTTGGAGGTCTGACCTTCAGGTCTATATTCCGAATAGTAATCAAAGAAAAATGTCTTACAAGATGGGATATACTTTTGTTTATACGTATCCTTTCACTCTAGGGTTTAGACCCACCATTGACCAGTTATAGTTGAGTTTTGTCATTTTTTCAATATCTTCTTAGGACAAGTTGGTCCGCTTGTGTGGCGAGTTGTCGCATGTCTTAGGAGTTTGGCTTCTTTAGCATCGGTTACTTTTACTTTCAACCATCTTATTCATCTCTACTCTCCTACCTTATTTCGTGAAAGGGGTTTCTACTCTGACTGCTAGAGGTAAAAGAGTGCTGGCAACCCCTGGAGATGATAAGGATACGGGTTGGTACCTCCGGTATGTTGCTGTACCCACTTTGGGTTTAGTGGATGAAGAAAATCTTCCCTTCCCTGAGAAGTGGAATCGCGCACGTGAGTATGCTTTAGCTCCACATTTATTTACTTTTTCTCGTTTTGACTTGAGATGTTTTACTAACACCGTATCTATTTCTTCTTCTCTCAGCAATCATGAATACTGTTGGGATTGTCTCTAGTATTCATGATTGGATAGAAAAATTGTTGTCCGTTGCTCCTTCAGAAGAGAGATCTCTGAAATACCTCGCTGGGAGGTATGGTTGGCATGTAAAGACCCACGGTAAGTGAATCTCTTGTTCTTGCTTCTTTCCTTACTCGAGCCTCTTCTTTCTTTGTCGTTTAACTTTTTCCCTTTTAATAGGGTTCTTTGCTCGTGGGGTGTCTGCTTCATCTATCCCGAAGATGTCTTTGGCTCAGGCCTAAGAAATCATTGTTGGTTCATCTTTCTCGAAGAGGAAGATTAGTGAGTCTCGTTCCGTAGAAGAAGAAGGTGCTTTAGTGCATAGGCCACAGAGAAGGAGGGTAGTCTCAGATGATGATATTACACCCTTAGCCTTGCCTTCCGTGTCTGTGATTGAGCCCCCTGTCCCTGATGATGTTTCACATTCCCCTATTCATGAGGGTGTTGATCTTGCTCCTGACGATGTCCCTTTGGCTGCGGTCTTTCCTGCTTCTTTGAGAGAAGATGTCTCATCCGTTCCTTTGGCTATTTCTGTTGCTTTGCCCGTAATTTCCTCTACTCTTCAACCCTCCTTGACTGCTGCTTTGCCTGTGGCTTCTCCAACTCCTCAACCTTCTGTGCCTGTTGCTGTTCCATCTCTGCCTACTTCCATGCCTTCCGTTAGGGAAGTAGGGTCTTCCATCAGAGAGATGCGGCAAGTGGTAATAGAGGTTCCAGCTGAGGGGAATCTTTTCAAGAAAAAGGGTGAGCCCGAAGTGTGTCTTAAGCCTTTGATAGGTCCCTCTGAGAAAGAAAAGCTAGCTAGCCACGGTGCTCTTACATCAATGGTTTATTTCTTGTAGATTAACCTTATAGGCATGGAGCTGAAGAGGATTTCAAACACGGACCAAGAGACAAAAGAGTTGTAGGCCAATGTTGATAATTGGAAAGCACAGTATGATAGCCTAAGGATTGACGTAGATGCTTTAGAAGAGGAAAAGAGTACCTTGAAGCGGTAGATGAGACTCATGGCAGCAAAACTGGAAGTAGAGAAGGCTTCTTGCAGTCAGGCTGATAAAGATAAGAGTGTTCTGGAGTCTTCATTCGCGGAGTAGCTGTCCCGTGCCTCAGAGGAGATTAGAGACTTGAAAAACTTGTTGGGTGCAGAAGGAGGAATACTCAGGCGAGCTCGTGCAATCACTCACTCGTACTCAAGAAGAGCTTCGTAAGGCTTTAGACAAAGCTCAAACTTTAGAGGAGTCGATTGTACCATTAAGGGCCGCCCATGAAGCTGCGGAAGCGGAGTAGGACGGATTAAGACCTGAGCTTCAAGTATGGGTGAAGGATTATGAAGATCTGGAAGAGGTGGCTGCTGTCGATGTGAGCTGGGCGTACATGAATTATCGCCTTGATACATTGATGGAACTAAGTCAAGAGGGTTTTGACCTTAGTGCTGAAATAGCTAAAACTAAGGAAGCCATGGAAAAGTTTCAACAAGGTCATAACCTCTCTTCACCTGATGGTGAGATTCCAGCTGCTCATGCCTCTTCATCCCTAGTTGCTCCCGTTCCTTTTGCCAGTGAAGTCAACCCCTCTCTTGAAGAAATTTAGTTGGTTCATCCCTCTTTTTTTTTGTATCAATTGGTGGTTACTCCCAGTCCCATCAGGGGTAAATTTGGATTTCCTTAAAGTCCCCAAATAACAACTTAGGGGCACCACAATGTATATAAAATTTTTATACGACTAAGTATAAGTTAATACTTAGTTTTAGCCGTTTTAATATATAAATGTTAGTTCGACTTTTGTTGAGTTTCTGTTTTACTCTTTAAGTCTTTTGCATGCTTCATTTTTCGAGGTTTTAGTTTTACCTTCGAGTTTTGCATGTGGAATGCTTTAGACTACTCGTACCTTTTTTGTAATAGGCACGGTGTCATATTAAATGTGTGCCTTTTTTATAATAGGCATAGTTTATGGGCGAGGGCCCTTTATAATTGGCATGAAGAAGACTTCTCAACTTCATGATAATGCAACAGAGTGATAGGAATTTTATACATTTTTAAGAATGTTTCCAAGGAAAGTTTTTTTGTTTGAACTTCCATGACATTTTACATGTGTTTGGTTATCGTCTAAAACTCATGTTTGTAACTGTTTTTGTTTAACAGATTTGATATAATCTTGTATTTTGTAACTGTTTTTCATACGTAACAGTTTTTCTATATTAATACAAGGAAACAATTGTTTTTTACTAGTAACAATTTTTATAAAGATTGGGGTTCTTACCCGCAACTGTTTTGGAAACAGTTTTTTAATACGTACGAGGGAAATATTTTCTTATTCGTAACTATTTTTATTTGATAACAGTTTCTTGAACAAATATAAGGATTTAGATCTTTCATCCATAACTATTTTATTTGAGAAAAGTTTTTTGAATGAGTACATTGATGATGATCTTTTACCCCTAACTGTTTTTGTTACAACAACTTTGAATAAGTATAAAGATGTACATTTCTTTCTCGTGACTAATATTTTGCCTTTCAACCTGAATATGTTCGAAGGTTTTTGCTTTTTGCATTAGGCTTTGTATTTGGATGGCTCTTTTGATTTCTTTTGATTCTGCTCGTGTCACTTGTCTCGTTGGGTAGATGGGTCTTCAGGCTCGAGCTTTTGACTTTCTGATAGTCTTCTTTGCTTCGTCTTAGCCTTTCATATTGTATAGTCCCCCAAGTGTTTGAGCTTTGAAGAATGAAATCTCGAGCACTTGATTATTCCTTCCTTGTGGTCCTTTTCCTGAAAAGGAAAAACATTCCGGACTCGAAGGTATATAGTTTTTTAGATGATGACTGCTTAACCCTTTTAAAACGTCCATCAGAAAGTGTAACCCTAGACCGGGAATTGTGTTATTTCCTCGCGTCTTTGCAGGTCTAATATCATCATCTGGTGATGGGTTAGCTTTATGCCTATCATCTAAAAAAGTTAGTAAAATTTTTAAATGTTCAAAATAAAATCGAATGTGTGATACCTGACGGGGGGTATTCTTTTCTTTTAGAAGTAATACTTCTTTAAATGGATGGCGTTCCAGCTTGTTGGTTGAACTCTGCCGTCCATAGCTTCCAACTCATAGGCGCCTTTCCCAGTTATGCCTCGAATTTTGTAAGGTCCTTCCCAGTTTGGATTTAGCTTTCCTGCACATGCTTCTATTGTTGACTGAAAGACTTTTTTGAGGACGAAGTATCCAATCTTGAAGTACTTGAGATGAGCTTTACGGTTGTATAACGCTCTATGATTTATTTTTGAGCTTCCATCCGTATAAATGCCTTTGGCTTTATCCAGCCATTTCTTTAGATTGTTGATGATGACCTTATTCGTTGACTCAGCTTAACCATTAGTCACGGGGTGGTACGACGTTGAATTGATCCGCTTGATTTGCCAACTTTCAAAGAATTCTGTGATTTGCGAGCCTATGAATTGTGGGCTATTATCACACTCGATTTCCTTTGGTATTCCAAAGCGGCATATTATGTTTCACCATAAGAAGCTTTTAACTTCATTTTCTCGCACTTGTTTGAACGCTTCTACCTCTACCCATTTTGTAAAATAGTCGGTTAGCACGAGTAAAAACCGTACGTGTCCTTTAGCTGTGGGAAGAGGTCCCACTATGTCCATACCCCATTTCATGAAGGGCCATGGGGATATTATTGGATGTAATAATTCCGCTGGTCGATGCATGTTATTGGAAAACCTTTGGCATCTGTCACATTTGGATACGAAGTTCTCGGCTTCTTCTTCTATCTTAGGCCAATAGTATCCAGCTCTGATTAGTGTTTTCACTAAGGATCTCGCTCCTGAGTGATTTCCACAGTGTCCTTCGTGAACTTCTTTCATCACAAATTCCGTTTGGTTAGGTCCGAGGCATTTAGCTAGGGGTCCTCTGATCATCTTGCGATAAAGTGAGTTGCGAATAAGGCAGTACCGTGCAGCTTTACGGCGAAGTGCTTGAGCTGCTTTCCTATCTTCAGGTACGGTGCCATTCTGCAAAAATTTAAGAATCTCGTTTCCCCAATCCCAGGTAAGGTTGTTGAAAGTTACCTCATTCCTGTCCTGGTCTATTATTGAATGAAATAGTTGAACGACAATTGTAACGACCCGACCGGTCGTTTTACGTTATCGAACCCCGTTCCCCTAAATGGAACCTCCCATAACAACTTTTTATGATTTATGACATGCGGGGTCTAGTAGTCCAGGATTCAGAGGTGTTTAGAGTGCTACAGGAACAATTGGTTTCTTAAGGTTGGCCTTTAAGACCAGGTTTGACTTCGGTCAACATTTTGGGTAAACGACCTCGGAATCGAGTTTCGTCGGTTCCGGTAGCTTCGTGTGATGATTTTGGACCACACCTATAAGTCATAACACCTGAAATGAGGATGCTCATGGCCTCAAACCACTGAACGACGCGCTAGAGCTCAAAATGACCGGTCGAGTCATTACATTCTCTCCCACTTAAACATACGTTCGTCCTCGAACGTTCTAAGAACTGCTCCGGAGTTATCTGAAATCATTGTTTAACACCTCGTGCACCTGCCCGTGCTACGACAACCCAGTTGAGTACACTTGCTCGAACAATTCTGAAGATATCCTCTTTTATTTAGGCAAATGGGCCTTAGATCTAGGTTTTCAACATCCGAAATCTTCTGTCAGGCCTGTTTCCAATATATGAACACCGTATCAACTACCACACGATGTACCAGAACATGACTGCATACCTTTGCTGAATTAGCACCATGCACTGCATAATTCATCATCTAACCACAATGACATTCCCTGAACCTTAATAGCCAAAATTTCACGAATCTGATGCTCCTAGTGTACCTCAGGACACATATATATAAGTCCTGCTATAACGCTTACGATACCACCACAACAGAGGAGATGTATAGAAATTCACAACCAACTGCAGAGTCAACAAATCATTGAATCTACCCTCCTAACTAGAATCATCACCTCATTACTAACCAAATAATGGTATTTGTTCTTTAATATACTTCACATAATCTTAGCGCACTAATCCCTGATCCAATAATCTCGTCTCTCCCAGTATGAATTGCTCAGGAAACAAATCACCCCAGACATGACCAACAGTCTCACATGACGCCACAATACGCCGGTAGGCCACAACTCGAACGCGATACATAAAGAAAATGAATTACGAAAGGAACTACTCAACTCACGCAATTAATATGAACCTTCCTCCGAAAAGCAGGAAGCAAAACACAAGAAAATAGATATAGGGAACCTTACTCAACATCACACTGTTGTGGCGTGCAACCCGATCCAAATGACATACCCGTGGCGGTGTGCCACCCGATCCACACATGAAATTTACATAAGGAGATACACACCGAGTTAAATTGCTCATTACCACAAAATACTGAATGCCGGTCACAAGCACTCTAAGTGCATAATACCATCCTGGGGAGACTGATAGAGCCATATGCTACAAAACTCAAGAACAATTGAGGTGCGATATATATATATATATAATATATATATATATATATATATAAAATCTGAATCTCAAGAGCAATCTTGCTTACACAACATCATCACTAAGCGGAAATCTCAACGCATAAAAAATTACCAAGCCGTTCCACAGCTCACACGGAACAACATAATATTACATGAAATGGACGGAGATGGAACAACATCTAATGTTCTAATACCCCTCTATGAGAAGCGCTATACCGAAATGAACACATCTGACTCATATAAAGGCCATAATCATATTTGAATCCATTCACAACCCTCAAGCCGATTCTGCTCGCACTGCACTAGCCTGATAGCCTTACCTGGGTCCATATTAACCCACTTCCTCTCATAATACACAAGAACAACCACCATAGCCGTGACAAACACCCCACAATCCACAACCAAATGAACTGAACGCCTTCCAGGCATATATTCTCAAATAAGCAATATTACACTTATTTATACTCAATCCAAATATTCAATCCATTAAGCGACTACATGTCACACTTATACGATCATCTCGTGGTCACGCCCCAACGACCTTCCACACAAGGTAGTAAGTCTGCACATCCACCACTGGCCACACTAACACTATAAACAAATCAAGAACCCATAACCAGGATGCAAATCCTCTTTCACCAAACACCGACCTCAGGTTACACTGAAGACACACCAGCTTACTCTAAACATTCAAATCCCTTTTTCTTGATCATCCGAGCTCATGACATCCTTATTAACACCGAACCGCAACCTCGATCCTTACTCCCAGTTACATACTGCTTACCACACCTAACATGCCAATATGAGATAGCGCAAGAATTCCATCATAACTTCTGAACCACTAATAGGGTGAAGACTTCATCATATAGAAACCTTTTACCTACCTCGATTCAAGAGAACCACCACAACACATGAGTGAATTCCCACAATCACAATACATGCAAATCCTTAAGGAACAATCTATACCACCATAATACTTCCGGGATCCGCCTACCCATGACAGGACATAGTTCTTGAATGCTTCCATATAAAATCTATCACGGCAACCGACAAGCCTCGCACATACCGTCACAAATCACATGCATGACTTAATCGCGCTGAAGGAACTGATCTCTGCCGTAACTGTTCCATTTCAACCATGGCTAACCAATCTATTTTCTTCGAATTTGTCCTTTACTTGACTTAGAAATAACAATAGCCTCATCCAAACATTGTGAACTCAAATCTGCCCTCCTCTTGAGAGACCTTATATCACGAGACCACATTTTCTCCTAACCCATGAACCGTCTCATGCCCTCCTTGCTCACGCATTCACATCTTCTACTGATATACCCATCCTGGAAATCTTCCTACAAGTCCGGAGTCTATCTCTCTCATTCCTCCAATACCATACTGCAAGCCGAAAACAACATGGAACAATTCGGGCCTCCTATCACAATTTGTTTCAAGGCCCGTTCCTAAGCCATACTGCGGATATAAACCCTTAAGCACCGCATTCTTAACTTTTGAATTCATTAGGACCACTTATTGAGAGTCACCCACTCTGACTTGGCCCAAATACAATCAACTCCAAGGCTCTTCTAGCATACGAACACCCTTTCAATGAAGCACGTGACTGAGTCACTACCCTTATAACTCGCCTATGCATTAAGCATAAATTCTGAATCTTCCAAAGCCTAACTCTGGTCCAATAGGACTAACTTTTTCACACATTTCTCAAATCCCATGCGCAATTACCATTTTACTCTTTTCCCCTTAGCTGCAATAACTTGCCAATACGCCGATAATCCGAAACCCCATGAGAAGATAATCCTGCAACCCAATCGCAGGCGGTGGGACTCTCCCACTTAGCCTGAAGCTACTCCTTGCACCACTCTGGACCCCACCAAACTTCTTTCTTCATTGCTGACATGATCTTGCTCTACCAACCCATCAATTTCTTCTAAATTCTCCTGTCAGCATTCCATGAACACTCTAATTCTCTAGCATCACTCACATATTCGGCCTCCCATCGAATAGCCACTAGAATTCCTTGCATAAACTTGCCAACCACACGACCGCTAACCTGCTCACAGGAGATAACCCACCTGTGGAAATTACCAACTTACACTTTCCAACGACATTGTACTGCACAATTTCTATGACACCAGTACCCCATCCTACGCCCGTCCTCATTTACCAACTTTACCAGTCCGTCCGCTCCTCATGGACGTCTACTAAAAGCGTGACAACATCTTCCAATTCACCGCTATATTGCATCCTTCTTCATCCCGAGCAACTCCTCTTTGTTGTATCCAACCTTCTGATGAAATATCCAATATATCAATTTAAGGTGTATCTATCTTACCACAGAACTCATATGCTACCATGCCACTCTCCTAATTTGGTTAAACTCACTCCTGCAAGCAACTACCTGACTTCCTTTTCTTACACCTGGCCTATTAGAAATTTAACCATCACCTGTCACTTCCCACGTGTACTTCCTTATCCCTTTCTGTCCAGCCATTTCCTTAGGCCAATAACTATCTTTGTAGCACTTAAACTAACAGATTACCATAACTTTAAACCTTTCTAAAGATCATCTTTCTCGAATCCCCTACAATAAAAATACCTATTCAGTCCTGAACCGCCGCACACCACGATCTCTGACAACCGCTTCTTCAATATTACTTCACAACACTCTGACCCAATGCAACCGAAGAAGCCATAACACCGATGAACTTAACACCTTCTATTTTATCAAAGACGACGATAGCACATCACAAGTGAAGATTTCACCTCACTTGAAAACACCAAGCCTTACTACTTTAGCAACCCAAACCTGATCATTCATAGTCCAATGGTCTTTCCTCTGCTGGAATAAAAATACTGAAATCTCGAAATCACGCTCTAAGAAGACCTCCTTTCAAGTCATTCATTGCCCCGACATATGGTCAAGCATCCTAACATCATATCAACACCGCGCAATAACCAATAGTAAGTATCATAACAACCTGAGCATAGCCTCAAAGCTCTCAGAAATACAATTACTGAGCTAAAATAACATAATATCCTTTCGCAGGGCAATGACAATAGCCCCAATCAACTTCGCATGGGAAACATCACGC
Source organism: Nicotiana knightiana (assembly GCA_005239525.1). Lineage (NCBI taxonomy): Eukaryota > Viridiplantae > Streptophyta > Magnoliopsida > Solanales > Solanaceae > Nicotiana > Nicotiana knightiana. The sequence continues at coordinate 93,184 of ML373588.1, read as the reverse complement.
ACCATAACCGTAGCACAATTACGATTCCTCAAATTTTTGATTTATAGCAAGCGCTTTGCGACGTGTAAGATTGAGTAAGAAGAAATGTAGGCATAAGCCTTAAAGGGAATCAAACCGCACTATGAGGAACCAAGAAGGGAAGTACTCCTAATAGCCCTGTAGCCTCTCGAAGATAAGTACAGACGTCTCTGTACCGATCCGCAAGAATCTACTAGACTTGCTCATGACTCGTGAAACCTAAGGGAACCGAGTGCTCTGATACCACGTTGTCACGACCCAAAATCCATTAAGGCCGTGATGGCGCCGGACCCCTCTGTCAGGCAAGCCAACACTTAATAATTAATAAAAATTTTATTTTAAAATTCTTGAAGTCATTCCTTTTTCATTTATCTTAAATAATAATTATCGAGCTTCCACTGAGTAACAATAATATCTTTAGCAAAGTTAAATAGTGAATAAATCCCATAATTATCCCAGAAACCGGTGTCACAAGTGCATGGGCAAATTTTTCTAGGAATTATAGATGTACTACAATACTTGTCCGGAATACAAACTAGAAAAGGAATTTAAAATAAATAAAAGACATCTGAGGAAGACTCTACCGGCTGCGGGTCGTCTCCAGATGGTGCAGCTCGTCTAAATCTCCAAGTCAGTCACATCACTACATAAAGCAGGGTCACTATTTATGAATGTACCTATGCAATAAAAATGCACAACAAGTGTAGCATGAGTACGAAAACAACGTGTACTCAGTAAGTATCCCGCCTAACCTCGAAGAGGTAGTGACGAGAGGTCGAATTTGACACTTGCTAGAGGTCAATTTAATGAAATCAAGGGTGACACTAAGCATGAATATCATAGGCAACTTAACAAGTAGCGACAGGAAATAACAATTTCTTTCACATTTAATATTCTTAAATCCTCGTCATTTCAGTTGACAATTTAAAATGTCCAAGCCAGTAATCAAGTAAAAATCACAGCAAGTACGCAGTAAATATCATGCGCAAGCAATGCCGAGGGTAGAACGGCCCGGACCAACATAAATGTAAACTGTGCACTGCGGAAGGGCCGAACGACGCAAACCATAGATGCGTCTATTAACTTGCTGTGGCGTACGGCCCGCTCCCATGAGAGCAGTGGAATTATCACCCCGATCGCGGAATATAAATTGCGAGCGGTCACACATAAGCATACACATTCAAACAGTCCACCCCGACTATATCGGGAAAACAAAATACCCAAGAAAATGAGAATTACTCTTTTAATGGTCATAAAGATAGTATTTTAATCCGTTTCTAGAAATTCATTTGCCATGTTCGATAAGGTTTTAAATATTATAAATTTATCAGTAAGGTTATATCACGACCCCAAATCCTAAACCGGCCGTGATGGCGCCTATCGTGGAACTAGGCTAGCCAACACTCACATATTTACAGTTTCTTTCCAAAAATCCCAACTACATTTTTAACATTTCACAGTCGTAAGTAAATTACTGAATCTATTAAGCAAAACAAACAGTTAGATAGTCTAAAACCATCCCCGAGATCCGGAGTCAACATGTCATGAGCATCTAAGGAATATACCAAAAAGTCTACTATTATAATAGAAAACCTCGGAACGAAGAACTAGGTACAAAATAAGAAGGGAAAACAGAGATGCTGCGGACGCGAAACAACTACCTCTATGTCCCGGCTCCGGCTCTGCACGAAAATAGATGACTAACACTCGGTATCAACACCTATATCTGCACACAGGGGTGCAAGGAGTAATGTGAGAACGCCAACTCAGTAGTAATGAAAATAAATCAAGTCTAAGCAGTAAGAAACACATAAAATCAAATCATCAGTTCACAATATGCACAACCTTTCTTTCCAACAGCATATACATATATATATGAAATCAACATGCCTTAAAAGCCAACTTCAGTAAAATCCTTTGAAAAATGTGTTTTCCAATAGTTTCAGAAATAAAAATACCTGAAGAATTTAGTGTAAAATGAAATAAGTCATAAGTAGCCCCTCGGGCCAAAACATGAATCATAAATCGCCCCTCGGGCAGAACATCACTCAGCATACCTCACAGTCACTCAATATCAGCACCTCAGGCAACCTCACTCTCACTCATGCCTCCCAATCACTCGTCACTCGACACTCGCACTCAGTAGGTACATACACACACTGGGGGTGTGTACAGACTCTGGAGGGGCTCCTTCAACCCAAGCGCTAATATCAAGCCACCTCGTGGCATATCATCTTCACAATCAGGCCCTCGGCCTCACTCAGTCAAAAACTCTCAAAAGCCCCTCGGGCGTATCAGTAAAAACGGGGTACTCGACCCAAAACATCATTTTATATCTCAAAATAGTGTAAATAAGGTTGAGTTTCGAAATCAGTTAAACATAACATGACTGAGTGTAAATCATAAGTCAACACAGTGAGGAAAATAGCAGTAAAAAGCCCCCAAGGGGTCTAAACAAGTCGGCACGAGGCTCCAAACATGGCTTATAGCCCAAATATAGCAATAGTTTTAGAACACAACTTAACATATGATTTAGAGTAAGAAAAAAATACACAACTCAATAGTTGCCGCGGAGAGGACCAAGTCCAATCCAAAAATCAGTGCACGCCACATACTCATCATCCGACATATGCGCCATTCTAAAAACAGTGAGAAATACGAAGTCCGGGGTTTCATACGCTCAATATAAGATTTATAGCCATTACTTACCTCTACCGGGCCACAATACTAATCCGCGATGCTCTTGCCCCTCAAATCGGCTCCCTATTGCTCTGCATCTAACCAAAACCAGATTAACATCATCAATATACGCTTAAAGGAACAAAATCCAATCGAAAGCTATCAATTTTAAGCACAATTCCCGAAATTGGCCAAACCCGAGCCCCAGGCCCACGTCTCGAAATTCTATAAAATTTACATCACTAGAATCCTCATCCTCCCACGATTCTATACATACCAAGAACACCTAAATCGGACCATAATTGCCTACTCAAATCATCAAAAGAAATTTTCAATTCTCATGCACCTAACCTCCCTAAATGTTGGGTTTAAATCCAACAATTTTCCGATTTAATTACTTAAAAAACGACATAGAATCGAGTTATGAAGTCAAAAATCTTACCTCCAAGTGATTCCCTTCAATTTCCTCTTCAAACCCTCTCAAAGAGCTCCAAACCCTTCAACAATGGAGGAAAAATAAACTCAATTCGCAAAAATGGCCTTTTAAAACATTCTGCCCAGCACTAAATATTAACTCACTGCGATCGCGGGACCACCCATGCGATCGCGAAGAACAAACTTACTGCCTCCAAATTTTACCCATTGCGATCGCACCATTCCCCACGCGATCGCGAAGCTTCGACTCACTGACCTATGCGATCGCGTACCCATACACGCGGTCGTGAAGAACAATTGCAACAACCTCACGCGCCTCCCTTTTTCTTCTACGCGATCGCACAAGGAACCACGCGACCGCACTGCTCTGGCTGCCCAAACTATGCGATCGCATAGAACAAATCTGCCTGCCTCAAACTTTACTCTATGCGATCGAGGATGAAATCACGCGATCGCAATGAAGAAACCACTGCTGCTAAAATACCAGAAAAATAGCAGACTCCTTAAGACCAAAAATGCCCGTTTGAGCATCCGAAATACACACGAGGCCCTTGGGACCTCAACCAAACCTACCAACATATCCCATAATATCATTCAAACTTAGTCGAGTCTTCGAAACACCAAAAACAACGCAAAAATACCAAAATCACATCAAATTTAAGCCTATGAACTTTGAAGTTTCTAAATTTTGCCAATGATGCCGAAACCAACCAAAACACATCCGGTTGACCTGAAAATTTGGACACATATCCAAAATGATATTACGAACCTGCTCCAATTCAGACCCCGATAGCCTATTTTCCACTGCCGACCGGAAATTGCCAAAAACTAGCTTTCGCCAATTCAAGCCTAATTCTACACCGGACATCAAAACTTCATTCCGAACACACTCTTAAGCCCCAAATCACCTAACGAAGCTATCCGAGCCATAAAATACACATTCCGAGGTCGTTTATCAATAAGTCAACTCCCCGTTGACTTTTTCAACTATTAAGCTAATTTAAGAGACTAAGTGTCTCAGTTCTCACCACGATCACTCCGAACCCGAACCAACCGACCCAACACAACATAAATAAGCTAAGCAACATACTATAAATCAGAAATGGGAGAAATAGGGCTAATCTCACGGAACGCTGCCGGGTCGTTATAGGTTACAAGTACGGCAAATAAAAGATGCTTTATCGGGAAAACAATTATCCCAGGAAAATCAATTCTCTTTCTAGATGATTAAGGAAAATAAACTTCAACCTTCTTAGGTATTCAATTACTAATTCAATAATATTAACTGCCTAATTTCATTAGCAAAATTACAATTACAACAAGTAAAGCATGCTAGTGGGTCCTAGACTACCCAGACACAAGCATGATAGTAGCTACGCACGGACTCCCGTAACCTCGTGCGTACTTAGCCCCACAAATAGAAGCACATATTCGATTAGTTCTCCTATGGGGACAATTCCCCTTCACAAGGTTAGAAAGGAGACTTACTTCGCTCCGAAGTTGCATAACCGACTTTCAAGCCCTCCCGATGACTCAAATCAATGCACAACGATCCAAACTAGCCAAAATAACGGCAAACCAATGAAAATATACTCTAATACTTATAACAATTCAATTTATATAAATTCCCAATTCCGCTCGAAAAGTTGACAATATTGCCCTCAGGCCCACGTGTCCGGATTCCTAAATTTTTTGAAGATAAAGATTACCCATGACTTTAATAACTCCAATATATAATTTACTCTTAGTTTCATGCTCAAATTCGTGGTAACAACCCAAATTACCAATTCTAGGTTTTTCTTTAAAATTCTCAACTTTTCCATAAATTTTCATGTTCAAATCCATGTATAAACCTTGTATTTAAATTGAAATGAGTAGAAACAACTTACCTTGACATAGATGATGAAAATCCCCTTTTGAAGCTCTCCAAAAATCTCCCAAGCAAGAGAAAAATGAGAAGAAATGGCCAAAACCCGTTTTCAAAACACTGCACTGCCCAATTCTGACCCCTCTATGAGATTGCATGAAAGCCTTCACGATCGCATAGGACAAACTTGCTGCCTCCTTAATTTTCTATGTGAGATAGCATCCCCATACCTGCGTTCGCATAGGCCAAAACATCAACCCACATATTTCCTCTTCTGTGCGTCTCCGGATGCGATCGCATAAGCCAAAAATCCAGCAGCCTCCTAATTTGTACTGTGCGATCACATACACTTACCTGCGATCGCATAAGCCAAAATCCAGAAGCCTCCAACTTTCACTATGCGATCGCGGACCCTCTCATGCGATCACATTGTGTAAATATCTGCTGCTCTCACACCAGAAAAACCAGCAATCCTCATAAGGAAAGAATCGACCCGTTAAGCATCCGAAACACGCCCGAGGCCCCCGGGACCTCAACCAAACCTTCCAACCAGTCCTAATACCTCATTAGAACTTAGTCGAGCCTCGAAATCACCTCAAACAACATTGAAATCATGAGTCACAACCTGATTCAAGCTTAATGAACTTAGAACTTCAAACTTCTATATTCGATGTCGAAACCTATCAAATCACGTCCGATTGACCCTAAATTTTGCACACAAGTCACATTAAATGTTACAGACCTGATCCAACTTTCGAAAATGCATTCTGACCCCGATGTCAAAATTTCCACTCCCGGTCAAATTTCTCGAAAACCTTCAAATTTCTATCTTTAGCCAAATGACTTCAAAATAACCTACGGACCTCCGAATTCACTTCCGATCGCGCTCCCAACTCCAGAATCACTATACCGAGCTATTCCCAGACTCAAAATCCCAAATGGACATCAATATCACTGAAATTCACTTCAACCCAGACTTATGAAATTTCTTCTAAAATGCTAACTTCCACAATATATGCCGAAATGCTCCCGGGTTATCCAAAACCCGATCTGAACATACACCCAAGTCCGAAATCATCATATGAACCTGCTGGGACCTTCAAATCCTGATTCTGAGGTCGCTTACTCAAAATCCAGTCTTAGTTAATTCTTCCAACTTAAAGCTTCTGAAATAAGAATTTTCATTCCAAATTGACTCTAAACTTCCCGAAATTCAATTCTGACCACACCTACAAGTCATAACACCTGAAATGAGGCTGCTCATGGCCTTAGACCAAATGGAATTATCTTGTATGCATATGTTCCATGAGGACATGTGAAAGTTGTCTTATCCTGATCTTCGGGTGCAATTGGTATTTGGTTATACCCTGAATAGACATAAAGAAAACAATAAAAACCATATCCTGCAATGCTTTCTAAAATTTGATCAATAAATGGTAAAGGAAAATGATCTTTTCTGGTAGCATCATTGAGACGTCTATAATCAATACAGACTCTCCATCATGTAACAGTCCTCGTAGGTATGAGTTCATTATTTTCATTCTTTATAACTAGCATACCTCCTTTCTTTGGTACTACCAGAACTGGACTTACCCAAGGGATATCTGAAATTGGGTAAATAATACCTGCCGCTAGAAGCTTGACAATCTCCTTTTTCACCACTTCCCGCATTGTAGGATTCAATCTCCTTTAGGGTTGGATTATTGGCTTGTATCTATCCTCCATGAGGATTCTATGTGTACAAATTGCTGGACTAATCCGTTTGATGTCCTCTAAATTACACCCTAAAGCTTATTTGTGTGCTTTTAAGACTTGAATAGGTCTTTCTTCTTGTTCTGCAGTAAAGAAGATAAAATAATTACTGAAAATAATTCTTGCTCAAGATAAACATATTTTAAATGAGAGGGAAGAATTTTGATTTTAATTTTTGGTTAAACTTCTTCTGATTGCATCTCCTTATCCTCAGAATCTCTTTCAGTATTTCATCTTCTCTCCTAATTGTGGGATCATCATCTTGTGCGGTGCCTGCTTTGGTCAAACATCTTTCCATTGAGTCAAAAATTAATTGAGCATCTCTGAATTCATCTGCAAGATCACTAATTATGTCAATAGAAAAGCATGAAGATTATGCCTCATCTCCTGAAAATCTTAGTATTTTTTTCATATAAAAAATGACTCTTCATCAACTTGAAAAATTAGTTGTCCTTGATGAACATCTATGATTGCTCTTCCAGTAGCAAGAAATGGTCTACCCAAAATTATTGGTTCATCAGGACATTCTTTCATTTCAAGCACTATAAAATCTACAGGGAACACAAACTTATCTACTCTTACAAGCACATTTTCAATTATTTCCTTAGGTTTCTTAGTACTTTGATCTGCAAACTGAAGAGAAACACCTATGTCCTTCATTTCTCCAAGATCCAATTTTCTAAAGATAGAAAAGGACATCAAATTTATTGAGGATCCAGAATCGCAAAGTGCTTTTTCAAAATATACACCTCCCAAAGTGCATGGAATGGTAAAACTGCCGGAATCACCAAGTTTTTGTGGTAGCTTATTTTGAAGTATAGCACTGCATTTTTCAGTAAGCATTACCATAAAAACATCTTCCAAATTCCTTTTACTTGACAAAATTTCTTTTAAAAATTTAGCATATGAAGGCATTTGCAACAAAGCATTAGTGAAAGGAATATTAATATCAATCTGTTTTAAGATTTCCAAAAACTTTGCAAATTGACTGTCAAGATTTTCTCTTTTACAGGGAGATGAATCATTTTTCAGAATTTTTTTCTTCCTTATTCTTTATTTCTTTCTCCTTTAACGGTTCAGATGGTTTTTCAATATTCTTACCCTTGTCTACCTGTTGTTCAGTCTGGTTCTTTTCTTGTCTGCTGATAACGTCCAAATCCATTAATAAAGTAAATGAACACGGTTGCATGCAATATAAATTACCCAACTATGAGTCGGGGTCGAATCCCACAGAGAACAATATGTAGGCGATTAGGAATGTAAGAAAATTATCACTTGTTATGCAATACCAAACACTTAGAATTTGATTGTGAAAATATTATAGCTAAATGCAAAAAAACAAACTAACCTAGAAAGAAAATGAAATGATCAATGGATACAAGTGTGGATGCATCGGGAATTACACTCAAGTAACGATCCAATGTATTTCACGATTTTACAAATATGAGTGAGTTTATGTTAATTAGCCACAGATAACGATTCTTAATTAGCTTCTTCCGAAGACTAACGGGACTTCCTAATTGAATTATCCCTAACACAATCAAGAGATTAAGCACCCTCGTATATGGCTACAAGTAGTCGAATCCTATTCATAGGTAGAATCTATAAAATGAAGGTTAAAGCCTCAAGTTCTTGTTAATTAATCTTTCCCAACCCCAAATTATATTTTCTAAAATTAATTCGGAGGTAATGGGCGATTCCTAGGGTTATATAATCCCTTTGGAAACATTAAAGAACAAGAATAATTAAAGAAACGATAACTCACTTCATAAATACATGAAAATCATTCAATGCATAAGCACAACAAGGTATTTAATCCACACTTTAAATATGAATATTTCCATAAACAAGATTCAAGTGTTGGTAATAAATACTACACACTTAAATATTCAATAAAAAGCAAGGAAATGAAGAAATGAACATAAATGGGTAAGAAATTCTCAACCACAAGCTTCAAATCTTCAAGACCCAAGTGTGTGTACAAACCCTAGCTTCCAAAACTTGTTCTTCTAAGGCAAGACCTCTTCTAAGATTTAAAAATTATAAAAGTTATCAACATATCTGCTAGGTCGAGTATTTGTGGTTTTGGGATTGGGAAAATGTGAATTGGCAATTCTGCCCAGAACTGATGCCCGATGACCGCACATGCGGAAGAATCCTCGCAGGTGCGGCTCCGCAGATGCAGATTTCATGTCGCAGGTATGGCTCTGAGTGGAATTGCTCTTCTCTGAAGATGCGGACCAAAACACCGCACCTGCGGAACCGCATGTGCGGATAACACATCACAGGTGCGGCTTCAGTGCATTTGAGCTTTTTCCGCAGATGCGGTCCTTCCCTTCACAGGTGCGATGTCGCATAAGTGACCAATCATCCGCATGTGCGGGATCACTGAAGGATATTTCCCTTTTTCCACTCTTTTTTGCTCAGATCCATTTCAATTCAATGCAAGTCACTTCATGGCATCATTTTCCTTAAAATCGAACAATACACACTATAAAAGACCTCATGTTATCATTAAAGGATGAAAAATCTAACGGAAAGAGACTAAAATGAGTGGTAAAATCACCACTCATGAACACCCCCAACTTAAAGCTTTTGCTTGTCCTCAAGAAAATCAAAACCAACACTTCAATGAGGTTCTACCATTTAAAGCACAAGTTGTATTGCTATTATTTACAAATCACATTCTCCAATTAAGCATTACACTTATGAATATGGTTGGTACTAATAATTAGGCTCAAGTATGTGCATCTTACCCAAATAACTCCCTCATTTAAAAACAACTTCAAGAAGTGCAAGGGAGTTTCAAAATAATCAAGTGACAAGAATAAGCCTCAAGAGGTGACTCAGAAGCGCTAGTCCACTACATATGCTCAACTCACTCATTTTAGGGTATATCAATTTCACCAATCCATCCTAATTCATGTGCCCTCATAAGCAATAAAGTCCCAAAATCACCATATTTACAATAACAACACAAGGGACAAATTCACAAAGACACCCACTCTCACAAAGAATTTCAAGTGTTACAACATATCATGCCATAAGCTTGCCCTTATTTTAATTCACCGCCTATTTTAACAACATTCGGTTGGAGATCCCATAAGGACTTTTTTTTAAGCTTGTAATGTAGGTTTAGGGAAGGGTCAGATAAGCATTTGGTATACAAGTTATAATGACCCGACCGGTCGTTTTGCGTATGAGGACCCCATTCCCCTAAATGAGACTTCCTATAGCGGCTTATTATGATTTCTGGCTTGCGGGGACTGGTGGTTCGGGATTCGGAAGCATTTAGAGTGGTATAGGAACACTTGGTTCCTTAAGGTTGGCCTTGAAGGCTAAAGTTTGAATTTGGTCAATATTTTGAGTAAACGACCTCAGAATCAAGTTTCGACAATTCCGGTAGCTTCGTATGATGATTTCGGACTTGGACGTATGTTCGGAATAGGTTTTGGATGAACCGGGGGCGTTTCAGCGTCCAATATCAAAATTAGAGTTTCCTTAAGTTTGAAATTTGGTTGGGAGTGTGTTTTGTGTTATCGAGGTCCGAATGGAATTCCGAGACCGGGAATAGTTTCGCTATGTCATTTATGACTTGCTTGCAAAATTTGGTGTCCTTCCGAGTAGTATAGGTCGGTTCGGCGCATTGAAAGCGAATTCTAGAACTTCAAGTTCAAAGGTTGATTCAATTTGGTTTTGGAGTCTTAATTCTTAGTTTCGTTGTTGTTTTTCACGTTTCAAAAATTCGAGCGAGTCCGTATCATGAATACAGACCTGCCAGTGCATTTGGATGGGGTCCTGAGGGGCTCGGGTGAGTTTCGGACCCCTCGGAGTCAAATTCAAAAACCAGATTTTTCACTGACTTGTTTCCTTCAGTGCGATCGCAGGTGCACTGATGCGATCGCATAGAAGGAACTGGGCAGGGGTGGTAAATTCCCTGTGCGTTCGCACAAAAGGCACCACGATCGTGATGGGTTGGGCTCCTGACCCAGTGCGATCGCACACCCCACCCGCGTTCGCATAAGATCCTAGCCTTGGGCCAACCCAGCTACCTCTTACCCTGTGCGTTCGCATGTCGCTCTCTGCGTTCGTACAGAAGGCCCATGAGGGCCTGGTCATTTAAAACTCTGCAATCGCATAGAGGAGACCCCTGGGCAGTGTGTTTTTATACACGGGATTTAATTCATTTCCTCATCTTCTTCTTCTTCCTTGGGACGATTTCCAGCATTCAAGAGGGGAAAACGACCTAGTTATTGAAGGTAAGTAAATTCTACTCAAATATTAGTTTCGTGCATGGATTACAAGCTAAATTAACTACCTAAATTAGTGAAAACTAAGGATTTGGGGTAGTAACCTAGAGCTTTTGAAAATATAGAAAATTACCCGTCAATTAGCTATGAAATCAAGTAAAGATCATGTATTAATGATCCTTAGGCTATGGATGAGTGTTTCCTTCGAGAATTTTTAGAATCCGAGCATGCGGGCCCGGGGTTGGATTTTAGGATATCTTCAAGAATGATGAATTTGACTAAGTATTAGGAGAATTTCATGCTTTGAGTATAAATTGATATGTTTGTATAACATTTGGTTAGTTTCGAGTCCGTGGGTGTCGAGTTTGGAGTTTCGGGCGCGTCCTTGACCCGGAGAGTAGGTTCGACGCGAGGTGAGTCTTCTTTCTAACCTTGTAAGAGGGAATTATCCCCATAGGTGATTATAAATGGTTATTTTCCCTTATTTGTGGGGGCTACGCACGCGCGAAGTGACGAGAGCCCGTGCGTTCCTACTATTATGCCTTGTCGGGTAGTTTATGATTCACAAGCATGTTTTACGTGTTATATCTGTGATCTTGCATATGGTCTAAGTAGGCTAATATCCTCAAACCTCTCATGTGAAGGCCTAAGAAGTTATTCTTTGAAGTTGACATTAATAAATTCTCACCCTGTTAGTATGTTCCCTGCTAAATTATGTGGAATCTCCTGCTAATCATGTATTTATACGGGGACCCGAGTCACATGGATGATTTGCGAGCGGGCAGATAGATGCATCTATGGTTCGGGTCGTTCGACCCTCGACAATGCACATTTACTTTTCATGTCGTAATGACCGTATGTCCATAGCCTGTTATATGTTTTGGTAATTTGTGAGAAACCCTGAAATTGTAACTGTTGACTTCATGAAAAGAAAGAAGGTTAAATAGCTTGCATGCCATGGAAAAGGATGGCGTGAGGGTACTAAAGATTGTTATTTGATGCTCACTTCCTTATTACTGTTCATTACTGCTATTATTGATTTTCCTGTATTCATTTCACATTGTCTGACCCTAGTAAGTATCATGTCGACCTCTCGTCACTACTTCTTCGAGGTTAGGCGGGATACTCACTAGGTATGCTACGCTTCTATACATAATTGTACAGGTTCTGAGGCTGGTGCATTTGGTTATCCGACCGGAGCTTGACCCTGGGAGTATATTCTGGACCTGACTCCATGGTGAGCTGCTTCCCTTGGCGACTCTCAGCAGCACTATGGAGTTATCTTTTGTTTATTTCTGTCTACTTCCTTCAGACAGTAGAACAATTTATTTCATCTTTTGTATATTTTACTAGTTCGCCTGTAGACTTGTGACACTAGTTCCTGGCACACACATAGTGGACTTTATATTATGGGAATGTATATGTTGGTTCATGATCCTTGTGACTACATTTACTTAAGTTGGCTAATTTATCCGCTTTTACTTAAATGTTCTAAGCTTAAAATTTGGTAAGTGTGGGAATGATTATTTAAATAAGGAAGTCTCACCAGTAAACAAACTGTTGGCTTGCCTGATCCGGTGTTGGGCGCCATCACGGCCTGAATTAGGATTTTGGGTCGTGACACAAGTGACTACACCTTCCTTGAATACTACTCACATTTGTCTTTCTTTTTGCACTTTGTTTCTTTTACATAGCCCTCATTGGCATCTAGTTACCAATATAGAACCACCTTGAATACCTCCCTAATTTTCCTCAAGGCTCCATATTAATATACATACATATGTCTTTTTTTTTTCTTTTTCTTTTGGAGCTTGAATAATTTCATATGAACACTTAGAGGTATATGTTCCTACACTCAATGTACAACCTTACCAATTTTCAACTTGATGCCAATACCCACAACTTAGGCTTTTAGCCTCATTCTTAATATTAGGAGGGCTGAGTTCAAAAGAGGGAATTATTTCACAAAAGGGTAAAGGTTTGTAATGAGGTGGCCAAAGAAAAGGATAAAAGCTCAAATAGGGTGAACTAGTGATAATATTTATGCGATGGTAGGCTTGAAAGGCTAGAGATGTTTTTCAAATATCACAAAGAGTGCCTAAGGTCATCTCTCCAACCGAACATAATTAATATTAGCATTGAAAGACCAACCGGGCAAGTTCTAGATGATAGACGTAAACACAAGAATTATTTATACAATCACTAACACACATGGCACATGAACTAATCAAGACGGATCAATTTCACTTATTAATAAGAGCATATAGAGCAATATCATGCTAACTAGTGGGAAAAGAGTCACCAAAAGAGCCAAAAAGTCACCAAAAAAAAATTATTCTTCCCTATGCAACTTATTTCTCTTTTGTTTTTCTTCAATTTAAAACCAAAATTCGGAGGGGTATTCTTAATTCACATTTCACATACACGAGACATTTTTTTTAGTACCAAATAATCCAAAAGTCTCCACCTAGCAAAACAAGACTAATTCCCTTAAGAAAGTTGTCATGCCATCTATCATCGGGAAAAGTCACCCGGTTCTACACAAAAAATATTCCTTGGGAAAGAACCGTAGCATAAAGAAAACAAAAGGAAATACTACTAAAGAAATAAAAATAAAATAACACAACTACTAAAGAGAATAATAGAATAAAAGCAACTAACACTAAAAAAGTAAAAAAAAAAACAATAATAATAATATACACTAAAGGCTACTAAAGAAAGTAAGTAAAGAACGAAAAATAAAAGTAGAGTAATAACACCAAGCTCAGCAAGAGCACATGATATAACAAAATAATCCCGGCAAGGGCACATACATAGTCATAATGTGAATACAGTATACTCCTAAAGCCACCCCCAACTAAAAACATTGCAGTGTCCCCACTGCACAATATCACAAGTAAAAAAAAGTAGTTTGAGGGTCTCCCTGAGGTCTGCATCAGACTAGCAGACTGCAGGAGAAAGGCTAATCAGTGCTGCTAAAAGCTCTCGCCATCCTCATCCTCATCATCGTCATCATCATCATCTTCCATGAACGAGTACTCCTCACTATCCACATCATCAGCAACTGGTATCTGCCTGCTCGGCTGCCCCCACTTGAAGATTGCTTTGATCCTTCTCTTATTTTTGTTTTTCACTTTTTCCTTAGAAAATTCTGGCTGAAGGTCTACATGTGCCTTGGAAAAGATGGTATAGGCAGTCTCGAGCTTGGCAACAGACACTGCCATCTTATCCTGAGAGTCGGCCTGCTTCTTCTGCGCATCTATATTAGTCTCCACCTTCCTCTTCTTACTCTTCAGCACATTACCTGCTCCAGTCACTCTCAATGGGTGGAATGGCTTGTCTGCCGGTATCCAATGATCTCCATCCTATTCATCAACTTGTACACGCCGGCACAACTCTGTGATCAACGATGGAAACATAATGACGTGCCACCTTGAAGCACGTATTTCTTCAGCTCCCGAACAATGTAGTGGCCGACATTCACAGGGATGTCATCAAGGATGTAAGAAATTATCAAAGCCTTGACATATAGGACATTAGACACATCCCCAAAGGGGATACTCTGCTCGCGATGATATATAACCACATCTTTGCTTCAGCGGTGAAATCACCATATTTGATGCCTCTTTTCTTGGTAGCCCAGTTCACTCTATGACCTGGAGGACAAAGCTTTGCAACTAGCCAATCACCATTTTCACATGTCTTTTCCTTGCAGTAGCTCGAGCGGATGATTTGGGAGCCCATAGACATCATTTATCTCTTCAACTCCAAATTTCACAATCTTTCCTCGTATGGAAATTTCATGGTTTAGGAAGTGTGTTCGCCTCAGGTTGGCATAAAAGTCTCTAACCCATTCCTCTTTGGCCTTACATGGATTGGGAAAGAAACATGTCCAACCGCTTGAAATTAGCCGGCCATGGAAATCAGGAAGGAGCTTCACCAATTTGTCAGTGACAATCCCTTCCTCAAGTTTGAGTTTCTTCATGAGGAGATCATCATAGTACCGGGTTTGGCATGCGGCAGATAAGAATTTGGTAGTATCAAAGCTCTCCTCATCAGTTTCTTCAATTTCGTGACTCAACGGGGGATGGCCCGTCATGTTTGGATCCATTTAAAGCTCAAAGTACCTACAAAAATTCGAAATCATGTTAGCAGGGCATCATATTCATATTAAGTAATTCAAAACACTGCAATTGGGCAAAATAATCAAGCTGAATGGGCCCGGGAGGTTCCAGTTTCAAAGTCACTGAAATTTAAGAAAATTCCCAGTTTCCGCACCTGCGGAGGTTCAGTCGCAGGTGCGGTTGCGCATCTGCGAGGTACAAAGAGAACCTGTGAAATTTTTCGGTTGACCAATTTTCGCACCTGCGAAGGACTCGCAGGTGCAAGGCCGCATCTGCGGAAGTTTTCCGCTTCTGCGGTGTTCGTCAAGGGTTCCAAAAATCCAGAAAACTTTCGACCTTTTTCTTTCTTTAAACATGATTTTGAACACCTAAATTGTACTCAAGACTTCCAAATTAGTGTACCAAGTGGATTTCTGACTTCGGACAATTTGTCGAACAGTTTGCAGGCAGCTTAAAAATATTTTCTTCTCACAATTTGGGAACTCAGATTTCCCACAAATTTTCTTTCATTTTAAGAAGAACACCCTAACCTACTCTCAACCAAATTCCTCACCCTAATATTAGCATAGATCAGAGGGGGTCTTGGGAATAAAAGGGGACGGCCATGAAAGGCCTGGGAGACGAAGAACAACAAAGTAGGGGAGATGAAGCATACCTCTTGTTTGGTTCTGTGTAAGATTGAGCCTTGAGTGAGAGATGAGAGACGAGAGAATTTTTTTTTTTTTAGTTTTGGGATACTTCAGACTGACGTGATGAAATTAGGGTTGGGGCTTTAATTTTTTCCCGAATTGCGCACCTGCGGTAACCTAGGCGAGCCTGCGGAGGTGCATGTGCGCAAAGATTAGCGCGCATACAGAAAACTCACACATGTGCTTGGTTATTGCGCTGCTGTGGAGCTGCATCTGCGGGTGTTCTTACCGCAGGTGTGAGAGAGCCTGGTTTCAACATTTCAAATCTGGGCAGCCATTGTTTTTGGTGCATTCCAACTCTCAAAATTCTCAACTTAGCTCCAAAAAATCTGAAACTTGGCAAATTAGTTAAAAATAATATACTGAGCTATTCTAAAAAAGGAAAATTTCAAAAACGACAATTGTTTTTGCAAATGATGGGTTGCCTCCCAGCAAGCGCCGCATTTAACGTCGTGGCACGACGCAAATCAACTTAACCATTTTTCTCGCCACTTGGACAATATGAACTACGCATCTAGCTTGGATTCAAGTTTGTGACCACGAGCGGTGGGGGGTGTTAAGTTGATGACCAAGCCAAGCATTAATTTCTTCATTTTTCACTTCTTGGCTTTCATGTGAGGAATGTCATTTTGCTTTCTTGTTCCCTCAAATTGTAGAATGTATGGCCGTAGTCTTTCCTCCTCGCAATCCTTCATTGACTCGTGTAGTACCCATATCACCACACAATTCCAATGTTGAAAAATGCTTAGAATGTGACTTTAAACCTCCAACTTGCAATTTTTTCGAATTTTGACATCCTCTTTTTCCCCCGGACTAGAGTCAATTTCAACGATATTTTCAATCACCCCTACTGACTCTAGTTCCATATTTTTCTTGGCATCACTAACAATCATGGTCGTTTGGCGGATGTTCAATTCTTGATTCATCAAAGTAAAGCTAACTTTCTTCCTCAGAATTGGACTCTTCTTGGATTCCTTCCACACTTTCAAATTGATAAGCACAATGAGCCTCCATTAATGTCTTCATTTGATCCTCCAAAGTGCGGATATGCTCATCATTTTGAGTCACACCTTGTTTCAAGTCCTCAAGTGCAAAGTTGTGCTTCTCCTCATTTTCAAGAATGGCCTCCAACATGAGCATCATCTTCTCATTTTGAGCATTTGAGAGTTCTTCTTGGTTTTGATCAAGTGCCAAGGAAGGATTTTCGACTTCAACCTCTAAGGAAGGTTCCTGACTATCACTCACTTCCGAAGCTTTTTGGACCTTTAATGCTTCAAGCATTTCTTCCATTTGTGAGTGCAACCGTTCAAGTGCCAAGTCATTTTGGAGACTATTTTCCAAAAGCTCCTCCAAGGAATTTTGCTCTTTGTTTCCTCCTTCAAGTAGGCATTCCAACATGATCTTGAACTCTCCACTTCGGCCATGCTCAATTTCATCCACTTCTTCATCCCTAAAATTCTCATCACAAAAAGTAGAATCATCATAGCGGGGGCTTGGGGAAGGGACGGATAAATAAGCACAATTATACCAATGACCATTTTGACGACCATACTTATCACAAATACTCCACTAATGGGTTTGAGATTGTGCGCACAATCCACCCCCGGGAGAATTTAAATAATTTTGCCACGAGTATGGTCCTCCACAATAAGGACAAGGGTCATCAAAGTATGAACAACTACCATCCGACCAATTTTCATTATATGATGCCATTTTTTTTCTCAAAAACTAAGAAAATAGACAAGAAACAAACAAGAAAAATAGACCAAGGTAAGAAAGATAATTACAAAAATATTCCCAAGTTTGGACCAAAGAACTTGTGCTTACTTCTCAAACAACCTAAATTACGCCAAATTGTTCCCCGGAAACGACGCCAATTTTGATAACGTCCAAATCCACTACTAAAAAGTAAATGAACACGGTCTCATGCAATATAAATTACCCAACTATGAGTTGGGGTCGAATCTCATAGAGAACAATATGTAGGAGATTAGGAATGTAAGAAAATTATCACTTGTTATGCAATGCCAAACACTTAGAATTTGGTTGTGAAAATACTATAGTTAAATGCAAAAATACAAACTAACCTAGAAAGCAAATAAAATGATCAATGGCTACAAGTGTGGATGCATTGGGAATTACACTAAATTAACGATCCAATGTATTTCACGATTTTACAAATATGAGCGAGTTTGTGTTAGTTAGCCATGGATAACAATTCTCAATTAGTGTAACGACCCGACCGGTCATTTCGAGATGTAACGCGTCGTTTCACGGTTTGACGCCTTGAGCAGCTTCATTTCAGGTATTATGACTCGTAGGCGTGGTCGGAGTTGAATTTCGGGAAGTTCGGAGTCAATTTGAAAAGAAAATTCTCATTTTGGAAGCCTTAAGTTGGAAGAATTGACTAAGATTGGAATTTTGAGTAAACGACCTCAGAATCAGGATCTGAAGGTTCCAGCAGGTTCGTATGATGATTTCGGACTTAGGCGTATGTTGGAACGGGTTTTGGATGACCCGAGAGCATTTCAACGCATATTGTAGAAGTCAGCATTTTAGGAGAAATTTCATAAGTCTGGGTTGAAGGGCATTTCAGTGATATTGATGTCCGTTTGTGATTCTGAGTCTGGGAATAGCTCTGTATGGTGATTCTGGAGTTGGGAGCGCGATCGGAAGTGAATTCGGAGGTCCGTAGGTTATTTTGAAGTCATTTGGCTAAAGATAGAAATTTGAATGTTTTTTAGAAATCCGACCGGAAGTGAAAATTTTGATATCAGGGTCGAAATGCGATTCTGAAAGTTTTAGAAGGTCCGTGATGTTGAATGTGACTTGTGTGAAAAATTTGGGGTTAATCGGACGTTATTTGATAGGTTTCGACATCGACTGTAGAATTTGGAAATTTCAAAGTTCATACAGATTGAATTGTGATGCGATCCATTGTTTCGATTTTATTTGAGGCCTCACACAGGTCCGCATCATGTTTTGGAACATGTTGGTGTAGTTGGACGGGGTCTCGAGGGGCCTCGGGTGGATTCCGGGTGGTTAACGAATCAAATTTGAAGTTGAGGAGGAGCTGAAGCTGCTAGTGGCTGGTGTGACCGCACCTGCGAGGCTTGGGCCGAAGGTGCGGAGTCGCAGTTGCGGCTTAGGTGTCGCAGATGTGGGAGTGGCTGGCTTGGTCGCACCTGCAGGATCGCAGGTGCGGGCGTAGTTGTCACGCCTCCTTTTTCACTACCCCTAGATTAATGAAGGGGTAATAAGGGAGTTTTTCCACTTTAAGTGACATTGTTCGGTTTTGGGATTTATTTATTTATTTTAGAGTCGCCACCCGGATTTTTGACGATGCTCCGGGACACCATTATATTTTAAAACNCGGGAGAAGGTGTTAGGCATTCCCGAGTTCCGTGGTTCTAGCACGGTCGCTTAACTATTAATATTTGGCCTAAATTATCTGATTGTTTACGTGTTTTAGCCTATTGTGCATTTAGCCTTTTTAACCTTTTAGCCGCTTTTGATGTTTATGGATCTATCTTGGACAAGTTACGATGGCGCACACTTGTCATTTTTTAGCACATGGCAAACACGTCACATGAAATGCACCCGTGGTTGCTATATGCGTTTTATCATTATTTTGGAGTTGAGGGTCGGGGGCATAAGTTTCCACTCCCGAGTGTAGATAATGGTAATTTTTGGAAAGACACTTAATTTTACCCAATTTTCAAACTAAAGGATGTCCCTCTACCTAGAGGATCGCCTCAAATGATGTTCACTAGCCTAAAGGATACATGCTTCGGGCTATGGCCATATTTTAGCCCCTTAAATGTTTAACCCTTTTGGCCAATCCTATTTATGGCTAAGTGTTAAATAAGGGAAAATATGTAATTCAATCATACCAATCAAGGAAAGGTTTGTAAAATATAATAAAAATAACAGAACTACTGATTTACCAATCGTTAATTTAAGGAATCAGATAAGCTCATTTAGCCACATTAAGGACATTTTGACTAATGTTTTTGTTCAATTTCATACCTGCTATTCAATTTATCACTCATATATATTGAGATTTCATATTTTACTGTTACAGGTTCTTTTAAAGGAACATCCTCTGAATTCGATGGAAATAGCAGATCTGTTTTTTATACCGTTCGAAATTCTTCAAAAAAAACAGTCTTTTAAGGTAAATTATATGAATTTAAAAGAGCAGGTTCTCTCTTTGATTTTCAGAAAGTTTGACAAGGTGCAAGGTGAGTTAAAAAAAATCTGCGAAGTCCAATTATTTTGAAAGAACTGTTTTTGAAAATCAGATAAAAAAAATGTTTTATGAAAGGTCAGGGGGTGATTCGAACACTAAGTCTTTTTTGATTAAACACCTATTTCGGGTTTTTGAAGTATTTTTCGAAAACAGATTCAAATTTCAGGAAAAATCACCTCACAATTCAGTTTGAACACTATAAGTAAAGGGCTAAAAAGAAATGAATATACAGTCCAATTTAGATTATATTACAATGATGCTGAAAAATAGATACAAAGGAATTACATCTTGACTATTGTTATACATTTTCTAGAATCAAAGAAAACTAACATAAAGATTCCAACCAACTTTACTGACTTGAACTCCCTTAAGGCCTTACATTTAAGCCTTCCCTTGTAATATGTATGTTATTCATCCACTAGACTAAACAAGACTATGACAGGAAGTCAAGTTTAGGTCGGATGATGCTTATGCTAAACTATACTAAAAAAATCATTCGTGCATCTTTAATGTAGACTATTAGTCCAAAATTTACTATTTGGACAATAGTAACAATAGATTTTCAGACATTTATAGGATGAGTCATACCATGAAGGAGATTAGACTCACCCTTAATGATGTTTTTACACCATTTATAACAGAACAAGCCCTTGTCTTTTTATGGACTGAATCTGACCATAAAAGGGGTCAGATTCATCTCCATAGAGGTCCTATTCAAACTCGTGATTATATTGTGACTTTGGATTTTTAGGCATTTCTTAGAGAATGAACCTAACCACTTGAAGGGTTCAGATTCAAGATTCTACAGACTTTGTTGATTGCTCATTTCATACCCTTAAAGGGTGATAAGCTACTGTTTAAGCGCTTAATATGGGGTGAATTTGACTACCAACAAGTCAAACTCATCTACCCTAGTGCTAATACTAACATAATTATAAACTATATAGAAACTTTGATTATTTAGGCACTTTTAGAGGATGAATCTGACCATTCAAAGGGTTCAGATTCCCTACTCTAAAGCCTTTGTTGATTACCCATTTTGTACCCTTAAGAGGGTGATTTTCAGCAACTAAGCCATTGTTTATGCACTATTATGGGATGAATTTGACCATTACAAGGTCGAATTCATCTACCTTAGTGCAAATTATCTTAATAATAAACTAAAGCAAGCACAAAACCAACATCTAACTTATTTTAACTACACAAACTCAAAGCATTTTGAAATCAATAAGACTTAATCACAACTAAACAGAATGATTCCAAGGATTCAGGCATTTCATAGACAACACTCATTCAGATTCATTTACCAGCATATTAACCAATCCCATTTTAGATTTTTCATACCAAAAACAAATGAAAAGGAGATTCAGCTAGAGAAGAAGGATTTAAACAACAAAGAAAAAGAACAAAAACTCAGATTTGATTATTTCAATAAAGTTAAGCTGTTACATACCTTGTTTGAAGAGAAAAGTAACAGAAAATCCTGACCAAATAAATGATAGGCCAAGAGAAAATTCAGCTAGAAGAGAGAGAGTAATGAGGCAGCAAACAAACAACAACCTCAAACCAGCACAACTCCTAAAATCAACCCAGGTGAGTTTGAAAAATCAGAAACTGGAGGAGAAAGAAGGCTGGAAACCCAAGTAGATTCTATGAACTTTCGAAGAGAAATCAGATTTTTGTTCTACTAATATCTTTTGAAATCTTCTCATGAATAGGAACTACTCTCAATTTTCTGTGTTTTCCAAAATATTTTTAGTAGCTGACTTAGTGTAAAAGAGGGTCAAATAGAATGTCCAAAAAAAAGATCTTTCTAATGTGGAAAATGGGTGTATTTATAAGTGACTTGGGGATGGGATATATCTAGCATATTCCCTGTCTAATGAGCTGAAATAGTGCATAGGGCAGCTGTCACCCTTATCCTTTGGGACAGTTGCCCCTATTCCAGAAATTTTCAGCTATTATAATGACCCTAATACCCTTAAGAAATCTGATTTCAAAAGTCTATAAGGTTCTTGGGTTGTTACACCTAAGATTCCCTCACCTAGGATTCCTAATATACCCCTTGAAGTCCCTGAAATTACGATTAGGTAACCAGGGTTAAACTTGCTTAGGTTATTATTAGCCCTAGTTAATTAATCCCAGTTAGCTCACTTTAGTTAACTAATGGTTATCCTCAACTAGAATTTGGTTAGTTAGTTAAAGGTTAGTTGATTAATGAAAATTAGTTATGTTATTAGGCTTGGTTATTTATCCTACACTATGGTTTATTTCAGTTTTCAACTTAAGTCTAAATGGGATCAACTTTCCTTTAAGTACCCAAAAATCATGATTCTACTAACTAACCCATAGTCATTTGGTCAATTAGCTTAGGTAAACAAAAATCAGAATTTACTTTCAACCAAGCAAAAGCAATGGTGAAACTCTAATTAATAGTAGTTAATTTAGCTATTTATGCAATTAGACATGCAATCATCAGGTAACAAACCTTATGGTAACACTTTGAAACGGTGTTTTACTTTGATAATTAAGGAGAGGCAGTCAATCATAAGAGAGAAAATCAAAAGCAGGAATCAAACAACGTGTGATTAGGAAAGGCGAGTTCATGGAATCTTTCAAGAATTTCATACAGAAAATATACCTATACCAACAAGTTCAGATTCGATCGGCTAGGGCAAATTAAGCATGACTAATATAACATATATTCATAGCTTGAACTAATATTAAGCCCTATGCTAAGTTACTCAATTACCTAAGAGTGGTTCAATTGGTCTAAACATAATCAATTAACGAGTCAATGAAAGAGAAGCACACACACACATGATTACTAAAAGAACCTAGATTAATCCCAAAGAAACATGACTAAACATGCACGAGTAGTAATAGAACAAAAAAGAAAACTAGCCTAAAACAGTGGTGATTATACAATCCTATTCATAATTTCAGTAAAACGAGATAACAAATAATAACAAAGGAAGAAGCAAATAGAAGAAGAAAAAAAAGGTGGGGAAAATACCCATTTGATGGGTTTGGCCGGAAAAAGGACGTTGTCGGACCTTGGTGGGGTTTGAATGGAATCAAACCTACGTGAATCACTTGCTCTTGTGGAGAGAAAGTGACTCACGTAAGTCTGAGCCATTGATTCGCTTTCAATCGATGGGGGGGTGAAATCTAGGGTTTCAGTGTTTTTTCAGATATGAAATTGCTCTATTTTGGGTGAGTTTTTGGGGAAACTGATGGTGGGGTGTGGTTGAGGATGAAGAGAGGATCATCTGGTAAGAATTTCATGGTATTTGGTCGAGCTCCGGTGGCCGGAAGGCGGTGGGATCCTGGGGCGGCTAGGGTTTCTTTAGAGAGAAGAGAGAGAGAGACAGACGAAGGGGAGGGGGGGTTAGACTTTCTAAGTGAATGGGGGGGGGGTAGGGTTTAGTTTGGACATTTATATAGTTAGGGATTGGGTAGTTCTCAGCCGTTGGATCTGGAAAGATCAACGGCTGAGATTTAGCACCTCTTAAACGGTGTCGTTTTGGGTACTGGGTTTGGGCAGGCTGGGTAAGGGGTTTGGGCTGGAGTGTATTGTGTATAGAGAAGGGGTTTGGGCCTGGGTAGTCTTGGCCCCTGTCCGATTTTAATCTCCTTTAATTAACTAAACCAATTAAATTAATTAAATTCAAATCTAATTTAATCCAAGAAATGTAGTAATTTACTTAAACCTTATTTATTTACAGATTAATAAAGAATAACACGAACGATTCTATATTCCTAATTAAATCCATGATTTATCGAATAAAAGATGATTAGTTTTTAATAATCAATTATTAAAACTTCATTACGTAAAGTAAGCATCATTCGTCTATTATTTAGTTAACTATAACTTTATAATTTCTTGATAATAATGATGCGCCTAATTTTCGCAAGTTTAAATAATTTTAAAGGATGAATTACGAATATACGATGCAAAATAAATTCACAATTAACACTAAAATTCAACAAAAAATCTGTGAAATTAATTTATTTTATCGAATTTTGTAGGAGTATATGGTGGGTAAAAAATCACATGCTCACAGCTTCCCCTCTTTGCTCGGAAACATGAAGAGTTTTGGGGCAAAGACAAAGTGAGCGGCGATAAACGACTTTTACTTATTCATATGTTCCATTGTGAAGCGTTTTTGAAAGGTTTGACCGAACCCTTCTTCAAGGTTGCCTACATATACTTGGCTATAAAGGAATCATGTCAGTGTAGTTCTAAAAGTTTTGGTAGCTGGGACTACCAAGTAATTGTGGTTTCACTGCGGTTGCTGCTTTTACTGCTGCGGATCTCCTTATTACACCCAAAGTAAACAAAACGGCAGACTAATTAAACCTATCAGTTGGTAGTTACAAGATTCCTATCTAAGACCTGTTCTTGAGTCTTGATCTTCCGCTAACTCTGACCTGGATCTTGATGTTCGTTAGCCGCAGGTGTTGGTTTCGTCTCCTCGCTTTTCGGATCAAGGCAGGATATATCGAACGGATGACTTCAACCTCATCGTGAATAGTCCGTATTTTCTCCGTATCTGCACTTTTGGATTCAATCTTCTCTTTCTTCTTTTGTTTTGTTATTTTGGATCGAAACTTCTTCTTTTGGTCGTCTCAAGTTCCAATGTTCTGGAAACGTAATCTGCACAAAATCAAAACGAACGAAAAAAATTTCTGCCCCAGTTTTCGCTAGGGAAATTTTGTGAGTTATTGCAAGAAAATCTATACTACTTTATTATTGAAAGCGGTGAAAGGCCGGGAGCAGTGCACCCGGAGTTATTGTAGACTAGGGAGTTGATACCCTATACCTAAAAAGTAAAATCAACTAGGGATTGGAGACCCTATGTTGGAAAAGATCGACAGGTTATGTTGCCGTCAAGAAAAGATCACCAGGTTATGCCGGCGTCTGGGGAAAGATCAACGGGTTATGCCGTTGTCAAGAAAAAGATCACCAGGTTATGCCGGTTTCTGGAAAGGAAACAGGTTATGCTGTCGCCTGAGAAAAAGATCACTGGGTTATGCCAGTGTCTGGAAGATGATCAATAGGTTATGCTGTTGTCAGGAAGATCACCGGGTTATGCCGGTGTCCGGGAAGGTCAACAGGTTATGTTGTTGCCTGAAAAGAGATCACTGGGTTATGCCAGGGTTCGAAGATGATCAACAGGTTATGCTGTTATCAACAAAAACACCAGGTTATGCCGGTGTCTGGGGAGATCAACAGGTTATGCTGTTGCCTGAAAAAGAGATCACTAGGTTATGCCAGTGTCTGGAAGTGATCAACAGGTTATGCTATTGTCAGGAAGATCACCGAGTTATGCCGGTGTCCAGGGAGGCCAACAGGTTATGCTGTTGCCTGAAAAAAAGATCACTGGGTTATGCCAGTGTCTAGAAGTGATCAACAAGTTATGCTGTTGTCAGGAAGATCACCGGGTTATGCCGGTGTCCGGGGAGGCCAACAGGTTATGCTGTTGCCTGAAAAGAGATCACTGGGTTATGCCAGTGTTTGGAAGTGATCAACAGGTTATGCTATTTTCAGGAGGATCACTGGGTTATGCCGGTGTCCGAGGAGGCCAACAGGTTATGCTGTTGCCTGGAAAAAAAAAGAGATCACTAGGTTATGCCAGTGTCCGAAGCGATCAACAGGTTATGCTGTTGTCAGGAGGATCACCGGGCTATGCCGGTGTCCGGGGAGGTCAACATGTTATGCTGTTGCCTGAAAAAGAGATCACTGGGTTATGCCAGTGTCTGGAAGTGATCAACAGGTTATGCTGTTGTCAAGAGGATCACCGGGTTATGCCGGTGTCCAGGGAGGCCAACAGGTTATGCTGTCGCCTGAAAAAGAGATCACTGGGTTATGACAGTGTCTGGAAGTGATCAACAGGTTATGCTGTTGTCAGGAGGAAGAGATCACTAGGTTATGCCGGTGTCTGCTTGGGTGCGGGACTCTATGTTGNTGCGGGAAAAGATCTTTGGAGGAAACTTCCCTTTCTTTGGAGTCAATGCTGCAGAGTTCCTTCTAGCTCTTGCGCGATTCCTTTTTATTGCATCTGACTTTTGCACGGTTTCTTTTGCACCTGATTCCTATTTTCAAGCACAGAACAATTCGTTAGTTTGAAACGGTGGTTGGTTTTGCGGCCTTGATTTTCAGCTTCTTGATCTCAGTTCTTTTGATGAAGATCTCAACCACTTGCTTGCTTGTTTGCTTGCTGGGGATTGGGTTTCATCTCTAATCCCGGGGGCCTTGGCTTTCCATATTTCACCATGGCGATCGGTCACGTGGGACCCAACATTTTATTTTGCCTTTGTGGGCTTTTCACTTGCTTTTTCTTTTGGAATTTCAGAGTATTTGGGAGGAGTTTTGGCCCCTCAAATTCTGCTGCGACGGTTAGTCGTGTGGGACTTAACCTTTCCAACTTTATTTCGCCTTTATTGGCTTTTCATTTCTGACTTTTCTTCCAACTGTAATTTTAGGTCATTTGGAATATTTCGTTNTATAGGCACTTCAATTCGACTTCCTCCTTTCATGGCTTTGAGTTTGAAGTATCGACCGCTTCGGCCAGTTGGGATCGACTCGATGCTCCTGACGAGGCTGGGTGCCTTTTGCATATTAGCCCGTGTCAAATGAGAGCCCTGTAAATCAGTCCCTCCATCTTTTCTTTGCCTTAGTTTCGGGATAAAGTTAAACCGAAGGGATTCAAAAGAAAAACAAACGACAAGATGGACAACAAATTTAAACAAAAGGTGTCCCTTTCGGGGAAAGGAAAGAAGGACTTATCTGGAGTGCATGCGGACTTTAATGAACATGACATGCCATTTGGACTGGATGCTTGATCCGTGTAAACCGTCCGACTCTAAGAAATTCATCACAACTATCATCTCGAGATCTAGAAACCTTGCCCCGGACTGTGTCTATAGTGATCCATTATCCTTTTCGATTAGTGGCGCCCTTTGCGAGTTTTCACCAACTAACCTCTCTCATTTCTCTTCTTACCGTCGCCTTGTAGTGCTCTTTGCGAGTTTTCACTAACAAGACTCTCTCATTTTCAATTTCTCTACTCACCGTCGCCTTACAGTGCCCGTGTGGGTTTTCACCGATAAGACTCTCTCATTTTAATTTCTCTCATTGCTTGTATCTGCTTCGAGCAATTGTATTTCCAATTTTGGACATTTATGCCGATTGATCGGAAGGGCTTGAACAGGGTTTTTGGCGA
Organism: Nicotiana knightiana; assembly: GCA_005239525.1. Classification (NCBI taxonomy): domain Eukaryota; kingdom Viridiplantae; phylum Streptophyta; class Magnoliopsida; order Solanales; family Solanaceae; genus Nicotiana; species Nicotiana knightiana. Next base: position 65,889 of record ML373588.1, on the reverse strand, counting down.
AAAAATTTGGATTGAGCTACAACTTTGGAAACATTCATGCGCATACGTCGCTGATCATAGCATTGCCCCAGTTTAAACTCTTGGGGAAATGTGAAATTTTTATTTTGGTGTGACTGAACCCCAGGAAGAGTCTACCTACGTATCCTTTCGGAATCTAGTCGAACGTAGTTCAGGGAAAGATTTTTGTTTTTGTTTTGGTTTTTTTTCCAATGACAATTTCGGGTTCCAAAGAGGGTAATCAAAGAAGAGTAACCGGCTCAAAGGGTTTGCAAAAAAGGGTTAATGGTGTTTGGGTAGCGAGAATGAAAGCCTTCGTCATCCCAACTGGAAAACACTTGTCGATATATAGGGGACCAAACATAATACCTTTTGACGGCATCTGCATTGACAGCCGTTTCGGGGTCATTTCCTTTGACGTCTCCCAGGTATAACGCTCATTTTGGTAGAAATTTCCTTATGATGTATGGACCTTTCCAATTTGGGGTGAATTTTCCTTTCCCTTCTTCGTGGTGTGGGAGGGTACGTCTTAAAACGAGTTGCCCTACCTCCAAGTTCCTATGTCGCACTTTCTTGTTGTAAGCGCGGGCCATTCTTTGCTGGTATAATTGTCCGTGGCATACTGCAGCCATTAGTTTTTCATCGATCAGAGTTAATTGCTCCAGTTGGGTCTTGACCCACTCATTGTCTTCAATTTCTGCTTCGACAATAACCCGAAGGGAAGGAATTTCAACTTCAGCGGGTATCACGACTTCTGTGCCATAAACTAATAGGTAAGGGGTAGCTCCCACCGATGTACGCACGGTCGTGCGGTATCCTACCAACGCAAAATGCAACTTTTAATGCCATTGTCTAGATGTTTGAATCATTTTCCTAAGAATTTTCTTGATGTTTTTGTTTGCTGCTTCAACGACGCCATTTGCTTTGGGCCGGTAAGGGGTCGAGTTGCGGTGTGTTATGTGGAACTGTTCACAAACCTCTCTCATCAAGCTACTGTTTAGATTTGCGGCGCTGTCGGTAATGATAGTTTTTGGGATACCAAAACGACAGATGATATTAGCGTGCACGAAATCCACTACCACTTTCTTAGTGACAGCTTTGAACGTGACGGCCTCGACCCATTTCATGAAATAGTCGATAGCAACCAAGATGAATATGTGCCCGTTTGAGGCCCTTGGTTCGGTTGGCCCAATGACATCCATTCGCCAAGCAACAAATGACCAGGGTGCTGACATAGGATGCAGTTCTGAAGGTGGCGCATGGATTAGGTCGCCATGTATTTTACACTTATGGCACTTCCGGACGAAACCGAAATAATCTTTCTCCATGGTCATCCAATAATATCCAGCCCGCAAAATTTTCTTCGCGAGGACGTACCCATTCATGTGGGGACCGCATATTCCTGAGTGGACCTCGCCCATGATCTTTTCGGCTTCTTTGGCGTCTACACATCTTAACAAATTTAGATCGGGTGTCCTTTTATACAGTACTTCCCTACTTAGGAAGAAACTGCTGGCGAGCCTTCGGATGGTCCTCTTTTGGTCCCCGTTGGCCTGCTCGGGATATTCTTTTGTCTTCAAAAATCTTTTAATATCATAATACCATGGTTGGACATCGGACTCTACTTCGACTGTGTTGCAGTAACCATGTCTCTCCTTGATTTGGATCTCCAACGGGTCTATGCGAACATTACCTGGATAGGGTAGCATTGCAGCTAGAGTGGCCAAAGCATCAGCTAACTCATTGTGGCACCGAGGAATATACCTGAACTCGACAGTTTTGAGTCGTTTACTAAGATTCTCCACATGCTGCCTCTAGGGAAGGAGTTTAACATCTCGAGTTTCCCACTCTCCCTGAGCCTGCTTAATGACCAAATCGGAGTCCTCCATGATCAACAAATCTTCTACATCTATGTCAAGGGCCATGTTCATGCCCATTATACAAGCTTCATATTCGGCAGTATTGTTTGTGCAGAAGAAACGGAGATGGGTCGTGGCTGGGTAGTGTTGTCCCGTGGGTGAAATCAAGATTTCCCCTATCCCGATACCTTTCGTATTGGCCGCCCCGTCGAAAAATATTTTCCAGGTGTCGGCGCCTTCCGGGATTACTTCAATGGAATTGATTTCTTCATCCGGAAAATAAGTGTTTAAAGGATGGTATTCATCATCGATCGTATTTTCAGCTAGATGATCGGCCAATGCTTGAGCTTTCATAGCCGTGCGAGTGACATAGACAATATCGAATTCTGTGAGCAAGATTTGCCATTTGGCTAATCTCCCGGTGGGCATTGGCTTTTGGAATATGTACTTCAAAGGATCCATCCTCGTGATGAGGTAGGTGGTGTAGGCCAGCAGATAATGTCTGAGCTTCTGAGCCACCCAAGTTAGAGCGCAGCAAGTCCTTTCTAACTGAGAATACTTGGCCTCATAGCTTGTGAACTTCTTACTTAAGTAATAAATGGCTTGCTCTTTCTTCCCGGTCGCATCGTGTTGCCCGAGAACACACCCAAAGGAATTTTCTAGCACTGTCAGGTATAGGAACAAAGGCCTCCCTGGTTCTGGTGGGACTAACACTGGAGGATTTGACAGATATTCTTTGATCTTGTTAAAAGCGCCCTGGCACTCGTTTGTCCATTCGATGGCCGCATCTTTTTTCAATAGCTTGAATATAGGCTCGCATGTTGAGGTCAACTGAGCGATGAACCTGCTGATGTAATTCAACCTACCCAACAGACTCATGACTTCCTTCTTGGTTCTCGGGGGTGGGAGGTCCCAGATGGATTTTATCTTTGTTGGATCCAGCTCGATGCCCCGTTGACTGACTATAAATCCAAGTAATTTTCCGGATGGAACTCCGAAAGCGCATTTGGCTGGGTTTAACTTCAAATTATATTTGCGCAGGCGTTCGAAGAATTTTCTCAA
>ML373588.1:40547-60933 GCA_005239525.1 Nicotiana knightiana | reverse complement strand
CCGTGGTGTTGGCCGGAACATATGCTTCATTGAGGGTTTTGATCAGGATCTTCTGATGCTCGCTCGAATTCACCAACAAGGACAGAAGCAAAACCTAGGCAGGGGATTTCCTGAGCTCCTCGATGATGGAGTATTCAGAGGTTCTCATATTCTTGAAGAATTCTTCTGCCTCTCCAGCACTGATCGGCCTTTTGGGCGGAAAATGTTTCATCTTGCTTTTGTTTAGTTTTTCCGGGTCGAGGTATTTCTCTGAAGAGTTTACATCGCCTGTCTCCCCGGTAATCTCTTTCCCTTTGTATGTCACCACTGTCCGGCGGTAATCCCATGGGACGGCAGTAGTATTCTTTATGGGAGTTTGCAACGCGCGGCTAATAACCACGGGCTCATTCAGCCTGGGTGAAATTATTGGCCCCCGCGCCGCATACGTCCGCTTCGGGATATATATTTTTGAGCCATTCGTTATTTCCTTGTTGAATTGTAACCTTCTGGGAGGGTTCAAAACACTGTGTTATTTACTGTGTGCTTTGGGGATGTAAAGGACAACATCTTTAGAGGGTTTCTCTTTTTTCCCAGTCTCAGTCTGTTCCGTGACTTGGGGGACGGGGTTGCTCTTTCTCATCTCCTTGGCCGGATTGGGTGCCGTCTTGGGTTTTCTTTCTACATCTGCGACGGCGATGATGGCCTTTAGAGCTGGATCGAAATCCCGGTCCTCGCAAATCATGCCAATGACGGGCCCATGATTGTGGGTGGCAGTGGATTGTTTGTCACATTGGGAGCTTCTTCGTCCCTTAAACCACTTTCTTTTGTTCTATAAGATTTTCCACGGCCCTTTTGAGGTTCCAGCAGTCCTCTGTGTCGTGCCCTTCTGCTCCGGAATGGTAAGCACAACTGGTACCCCGTCTATATGATGGTGATTGGGTTTCTGCCCATTTGGAGGTACGGGTTGCAGGAGCCCCATCTGGACCAACTTTGGGAAGAGACTGGAATACGGCTCTCCGATGGGAGTGAAATTAAATCTCCTTGGTGGCTCTCTAGGGTAGACTGGAATAGGCATTTTGTACCCTTACGGACAAAGTCTCGGGCTAAGTCATCCCATATGTGCCAACGGGATATATCCTGGTCCATGTACCATTCCGATGCAATTCCCGTCAAACTTTCTCCAAAATACGCCATGAGAAGTTCCTCCTTCCCGCCTACTCCCCTGAGTTGGTTGCAGTATCTTTTCAGGTGGGCTATGGGGTCTCCATGCCCGTCATATCTTTCGAACTTGGGGGTCTTACCCCAAGAGGCAGATGGACGTGCGGGAACATGCACAAATATGCATATGAGACACTTTTATGCCCGCTTAGCCCTTGTATATTTTTGAGGCTCTGTTCAATACTCTTCATTTTCCGGGTTATTTCTTCATTTTTGAAGCTTTTCTTATTCTGTCCTAAAGTGAACTCGGGCTGAGTTTGTTGGAGATATGCATTGGGAGCAGCATGAGCAGTATCCTGATGGACGGATGGTGTTTGGAATGTGAACGTTGGTGGCTCAAAACTTGGTCAGGAGATAGTTGGTGGGGCCGTGGCGGAGATTGGTGGTGCGGTAAAAATGTTGGAAGACGCACCGGAAAACAAGGCCTGGGGGTGAACCTTAGAAGGCCTTCCGGAAAAATGAGCCGACATGGTTGGATATCCAAATGGCGTGGCCGGGTAGCTTATGGGGATGTTGGATGTCCCTCTTGACCTGGGGATTATCTCTGGGAATCCCGGGATAGTACTAGGTGGTTCCCTACCATTGGACCATGCGTCCCACATTTCTAGCATGCGGCAACGCAGAGCCCTATTTTCTTCCGCTGTTGCGGACTCCGATGTTGGGATGGCGGGGTTTAGGTCTTCCACGGTGGAGTTGACGATGGGCAGGTGACTTTCAGATGTCATTTCTATGCTCCCCTTTGATCTAGTGAAGTAAGGATGGGAAGCCAGGTTACCTCAAAACCAACCACCTTAAAATACCTTAAAGATTGACCAGGTTACCTCAAAACCAACCACCTTAAAATACCTTAAAGATTGAACCAACAAGCGTTAGTTTTAAAACATAGACAAATTGCCCGTACGGGGTATGCAATGCACCTGATGCTTTTCTATATGTCTTCGCCACAGTTGTGTATTTAATCCCGGTCTTATCTCTTGGTTTGTTTTTCTTTCGGTTATTATTTTTTCCTTTCCTTGGTTATTGCGTCTGCTATTTACTTCCTTGCTTGGTTTCCTTTCTTATGGTTATGATCGAATCCTATGTGGATTGCCTACGTATCACGGCGCCGCGTGAATCAGACCATCGCGTAGTTCATGTTAGCAAAACCCAAAGAGATGCATATATCATTTTCTAAAGGCTTCATTCCAAGAAAAATTCCATTCATTAAATAAACACTTTTGATTACAGAAAGTTAGCAGCCCATTTTTGGAATTACAGAGTTTGCAAAACAGACTTGACACATATTTTCGAAAATATAAAGACTATTGTGGACTCAACATATGACTATGACTAGAAAAGTGAAGTACAGACTCGAAAATATCAAGAATACATTAGTGCTTCCGTTGCTCCAGGGGCCGGTGGGGCATCATTCGGCCTTGCCACGGGCCTGCGTGCTATGTCTTGTCGGAGGCGGTAAAGGTCGTCCATTATCTTATGGACGAAGATCATAATTGCTGAGAAGAAAGTGGTCCGAGTCATATCTTCGCATTCCTGACATTTGGTGACGATGTAGTCAGCTATCTCTTGGACCCTTCGCCTGATAATACCTTTCTCTTGAAGCAAGCTCCTGATTTGTTGGGATCTTGCTTCTAAAGTTTGGACATCCTTGTGACTCTGTTCTTTCCATTGTTGCAACTCTTTTTCTAACCGAGCCATCATGGTGTAGCAATGTTCCCTCTCTGTTTTAAACCTTTTCGCCTGTTTGGCCATCTCGTTCTCGACGGCGACCAATTTTTCTTTCAAGCCCACGACTTCCTGGTCATATATCCTTTTTAGTCTCTGAACAAATTCTGTTCTTTCTTCCTCTCTCCTTGTTAGTCTTGCCCGAAATTCGGACAGTTCTTCTTTGGCTTTGTCTAACTCATTCCCATAGCTACATACTTTATGCCTCAGGCTGTTGATAAGCCTTCATCGGTCCTGCTTCTCTCTGGGTTCTCAGCAGCTGTTTTCAGTTCCTGTATCTGGGCCCGGAGGGCTTCATTTTCTTGGCCTAATCTATTTTTCTCTCCTTCGATTGAGGCCGTTTGTAGAATGTTTTCGAACTTGATTTCCCTAACCTGGGCCTCCAATTTTCTTATGGTGGCTCGGTAGCTGTTCTCTTTTTCCAACCAAGCCCAATGCTCTTGAGTTTGCTCGGCAAATTGTTGTACATGGGGTCTCTTTGTGGGTCGTTCTTGCTCTTGATGCTCCCTGCCTCTTACACGTACCAAGAGGTGTAGGCGGGTTCCACTTCCCCTTTGGATAAGTCTCTCACATGAGTTTGAGGTTCTAAAAACCTGCACTCATTCCAAATTTGACGGACCCTGCCTTCAGGAAATGCAGCTCTTGGGCATAATTCAATGTCTTGTTGGCTTAAATCCTCGTCATGGGGAACACCATGTTGCCTCCCCAACTGGCGTAGGACTCGGTGCGGAGCATATGGTTTAATGCTTCGCAGGACCATTAACAGGAGATAGCAAACCTCAGTAGACATATTGATAACCTTGTTGAGAGGGAGCCATCCGAACGTCCACTCGATTTGGTTGGTAGTCAGTGAGCTCAAGTATGAGTGCCAGGCTTCTGTGCCTTCAAGGAATTGGTGGCCTTTGACCCCAGTACCATGTTCCTCGATGCAGTTCAAACCGGTTAAGCCGTAGTTCATGTAGCCCGGGCGGTGACAGAGGTGTTCGATCAGCCAGATTTGTAGGAGCAGGTTGCACCCCTCGAAGAATTTTCCCCCTGATTGGCAAACTGTCAGAGCACGGTAAATCTCGGCTAAGACCATCGGTATCAGTGTGCCATTGGACTTTTTCATCATGAAGTCTGCTATTCCCACAAGTCCGATGTCTATGCATCCGTCGCTTCTTGGGCAGATCAAGGTGCCCAAGAATGCTACCACAAAAGCTAGCCCCCGGCGGGCTTCCTATTTAGCCTGATCTTTTGTGAGTTAGACTAGTGTTGTTAGCCTCATAACCCTGGGTATCTCCATAACGTCTGTAAAGAAAGTAGAAAGTGCAGAAGCCTTCGGACAAATATGGGTCTTGGACGTCCCGGCTAATGTTCAACAGATCCAAAAACTTGTGGGGAGTCACCGCCCTGGGCGCCACTGGGTACCGACTTCTGAGATTGTCATTGAGACCAGCATACCCTGCTATTTCCTCCAGCGTGGGTGTTAATTCAAAGTCCGAAAAGTGGAATACATTGTGGGCGGGATCCCAGAACGGTACTAGAGCCTCGACGATGTCCAACCTCGACTTGATCTTTAAAAGGCCAGTAAGTCCCCCTAAAGCTTTTATAATAGAGTTTCTACTGGTCTCCCCCAAGTTGCTCCACGACATATGGAGTCTTAGAGGGATTTCCTCGACTGCTTTGAAGGGGATGTTTTCAACTGTATTCATCCTGCACATTCGTTCTTTTTTTTTATTAAGACCACAGAAAAATTTTCGAAAAGTGTCATTTTGGGGAAAGGGTTTAAAGAAAATGGACCACCTTTGGGAATACGGCCTTTTAAAGCCGTGTTCGCGAATTGGGTCGAAATTTAAAGACAAAATACAGGTGGCCATTCTTGCAAAACGGCCTTCCGGCGCCCCACTTGGGCGATTGGGCTATAATGGCGTCACCTAATTTTATTTAAGGCTATATTTATTTGATTTTGAAAAATGGAGTTGCACCAGATGAGGATTGCCTACGTATCTCACACCAGTGAGAATCAAACAAAGCGTAGTTTGGGAAAAAATCTTGATTAACTAAAAATATACACCCACTCATTTTGTTTTGTATATTTTATTTTTTAGAAATTTTGGCAGCGTTTCGGGATAAACACGAGGATTTTTTCAAAATAGGGTAAATTCTCTATTTTACCTCACTCTTGGTTTTTCTGCTCATTTTTTTTAGTCGGTCGATACACAAGCTGTGACAAATAAATGCATACGTAGAAAATAAAATACATCAGGGTAGTTTTTTTATTTCGGGTACACCTGTCCCAGACGGACCCAACCCCTGTGTTGAGTCTCCTAAGTCAAATGCACATGATGCAAATAAGCGTTCCTACTAGGGATCCGGCATGAGGTTTTNTGGGGTTTTGTTCTAGACCAGGCTTACCCGAGCGGACAGCTCAAGCCGAGGTCGGGGCAGCGTACCGAGAATACAGAAGCTTCGCCAGCTTTGCAACTTATCCGTACCTCGTTCTAAAATTTGGATATGACTCTAACAGAAAAGAAGTCACACGAAGTGCACACTTCCCAGATGATTTAGAAGACTCAGAGAGAAGAGGATTTCAGCACAATCTTATATACATTTCAGATAATATCAAAGCGGTAAAAGCAGCATTTAGCACATTAGGTTCAAATATGTAAAATCAGATAATAAAGCCAAATACAACAGTTATTCTAAGCTCGAATTCTTGAACCCTGAACCAGAGATTTTGGGTTCCTATTCCCCAGCAGAGTCGCCAGAGCTGTCACACCTCCTTTTTCCACTATCCCCTGGATTAATGAAGGGGTAATAAGGGAGTTTTTTCACTTTAAGTGACATTGTTCGGTTTTGGGATTTATTTATTTATTTCAGATTTTCCACCCGGATTTTTGACGATGCTTCGGGACACTGTTTTATTTTAAAATCCCAAACCGAGGAAATTTTGACTCTGGTTTAATTTGTCTGCGACCAGAAATCTGAGTAAGGAATTCTGTTAACCTGGGAGAAGGTGTTAGGCATTCCCGAGTTCCGTGGTTCTAGCACGGTCGCTTAACTATTAATATTTGTCCTAAATTATCTGATTGTTTACGTGTTTTAGCCTATTGTGCATTTAGCCCTTTTAACCTTTTAGCCGCTTTTGATGTTTATGGATTTACCTTGGACAAGTTACGATGGCGCACACTTGTTGTTTTTTAGCACATGGCAAACATGTCACATGAAATGCACCCGTNGCATGGAAGAAATTACTACCCAAATAGGTACGGAAGGTATTATTGTTGAAACAGGTACGAGAGAAAATACTTAAGAGAAGGTGAATCAAGTTACCACGGAAGGTGTACTATACCACACATATGCAGATTCCAGACCGGACATCATTCACGAACCAGAGGAAGACGAGCACATCAAAACAACTATGGAAGAGCTCGAAGCTGTTCCATTGTCTGAACAAAAGCCTGAACAAAAAGTGTATATAGGCACGAGGCTGGGCCCTAGTAGAAGAGGTAAGTTAATTGATTATTTAAAGGCTAACACAGACTGCTTTGCATGGTCCCACTCAGATATGACAACTGTCACACCTCCTTTTTCACTACCCTGGATTAATGAAGGGGTAATAAGGGAGTTTTTTCAATTACAGTGACATTGTTCGGTTTTGGGATTTATTTTAGTTTTCAGAGTCGCCACCCGGATTTTTGACGATGCTCCGGGACACCGTTTTATTTTAAAATCCCAAACCGAGGAAATTTTGACTCTGGTTTAATTTGTCTGCGACCAGAAATCTGAGTAAGGAATTCTGTTAACCTGGGAGAAGGTGTTAGGCATTCCCGAGTTCCGTGGTTCTAGCACGGTCGCTTAACTATTAATATTTGTCCTAAATTATCTGATTGTTTACGTGTTTTAGCCTATTGTGCATTTAGCCCTTTTAACCTTTTAGCCGCTTTTGATGTTTATGGATTTACCTTGGACAAGTTACGATGGCGCACACTTGTTGTTTTTTAGCACATGGCAAACATGTCACATGAAATGCACCCGTGGTTGCTATATGCGTTTTATCATTATTTTGGAGTTGAGGGTGGGGGGCATGAGTTTNCCAATCCTATTTATGGCTAAGTGTTAAATAAGGGAAGATATGTAATTCAATCATACCAATCAAGGAAAGGTTTGCAAAATATAATAAAAAAAAACAGAACTACTGATTTACCAATCGCAAATTTAAGGAATCAAATAAGCTCATTTAGCCACATTAAGGACATTTTGACTAATCTTTTTGTTCAATTTCATACCTGCTATTCAGTTCATCACTCATATATATTGAGATTTCATATGTATACTGTTACAGGTTCTTTTAAAGGAACATCCTCTGAATTCGATGGAAATAGCAGATCTGTTTTTTATACGGTTCGAAATTCTTAAAAAAAATAGTCTTTTAAGGTTAATATATGAATTTAGAAGAGCATGTTCTCTCTTTGATTTTCAGAAAGTTTGACAAGGTGCAAGGTGAGCTAAAAAAAATCTGCGAAGTCCAATTATTTTGAAATAACTATTTTTGAAAATCAGATAAAAAAAATGTTTTATGAAAGGTTCCACAGGGGTTGATTCGAACACTAGGTATTTTTTGATTAAACACCTATTTCGGGTTTTTGAAGTATTTTTCGAAAACAGATTCAAATTTCAGGAAAAATTACCTCACAATTCAGTTTGAACACTATAAGTAAAGGGCTAAAAAGAAATGAATATACAGTCCAGTTTAGATTACATTACAATGATGCTGAAAAATAGATACAAAGGAATTACAGCTTGACTATTGTTATACATTTTCCAGAATCAAAGAAAACTAACATAAAGATTCCAACCAATTTTACTGACTTGAACTCCCTTAAGGCCTTACATTTAAGCCTTCCCTTGTAATATGTAGAACACCCCAATTAGTTGAGTGTGTTATTCATCCACTAGACTAAACAAGACTATGACAAGAAGTCAAGTTTAGGTCGGATGATGCTTATGCTAAACTATACTAAAAAAATCATTCGTGCATCTTTAATGTAGACTATCAGTCCAAAATTTACTATTTGGACAGTAGTAACAATAGATCTTCAGAAATTTATAGGATGAGTCGTACCATGAAGGAGATTAGACTCACCCTTAATGATATTTTTACACCATTTATAAGAGAACATGCCCTTGTCTTTTTATGGACTGAATCTGACCATAAAAAGGGGTCAGATTCATCTCCATAGAGGTCCTATTCAAACTCGTGATTATACTGTGACTTTGACTTTTTAGGCATTTCTTAGAGAATGAACCTAACCACTTGAAGGGTTCAGATTCACGATTCTACAGCCTTTGTTGATTGCTCATTTCATACCCTTAAAGGGTGATAAGCTACTGTTTAAGCACTTAATATGGGGTGAATTTGACTACCAACAAGTCAAACTCATCTACTCTAGTGCTAATACTAACATAATTCTAAACTATATAGAAACTTTGATTATTTAGGAATTTTTAGAGGACGAATATGACCATTCAAAGGGTTCAGATTCCCTACTCTAAAGCCCTTGTTGATTACCCATTTTGTACCCTTACGAGGGTGATTTTCAGCAACTAAGCCATTGTTTATGCACTATTATGGGATGAATTTGACCATTACAAGGTCGAATACATCTAGCCTAGTGAAAATTATCTTAATAATAAACTAAAGCAAGTACAAAACCAACATCTAACTTATTTTAACTACACAAACTCAAAGCATTCTGAAATCAATAAGACTTAATCACAACTAAACAGAATGATTCCAAGGATTCAGGCATTTCATAGACAACACTAATTCAGATTCATTTACCAACATATTAACCAATCCCATTTTAGATTTTTCATACCAAAAACAAAGGAAAAGGAGATTCAGCTAGAGAAGAAGGATTTAAACAACAAAGAAAAAGAACAAAAACTCAGATTTGATTATTTCAATAAAGTTAAGTTGTTACATACCTTGTTTGAAGAGAAAAGTAACAGAAAATCCTGACCAAATAAAGGTCAGGCCAAGAGAAAATTCAGCTAGAAGAGAGAGAGTAATGAGGCAGCAAACAAACAGCAACCTCAAACCAACACAGCTCCCAAAATCAACCCAGGTGAGTTTTAAAAATCAGAAACTGAAGGAGAAACAAGGCTGAAAACCCAAGTAGATTCTTGATGAACTTTCGAAGAGAAATCATATTTTTGTTCTACTAATATCTTTTGAAATCTTCTCATGAATAGGAAACTACTCTCAATTTTCTGTGTTTTCCAAAATGTTTTTAGTAGCTGACTCAGTGTAAAAGAGGGTCAAATAGAATGTCCAAAAAAAAGATCCTTCTAATGTGGAAAGTGGGTGTATTTATAAGGGACTTGGGGATGAGATATATCTAGCATATTCCCTGTCTAATGAGCTGAAATAGTGCATAGGACGACTGTCACCCTTATCCTTTGGGACAACTGCGATTCCTGAAATTTTCAGCCATTATAATGACCCTAATACCCTTAAGAAACCTGATTTCAAAAGTCTAGAAGGTTCTTGGGTTGTTACACCTAAGATTCCCTCACCTAGGATTTCTAATATACCCCTTGAAGTCCCTGAAATTATCATTAGGTAACCAGGGTTAAACTTGCTTGGGTTATTATTAGCCCTAGTTAATTAATCCCAGTTAGCTCACTTTAGTTAACTAATGGTTATCCTCAGCAAGAATTAGGTTAGTTAGTTAAAGGTTAGTTGATTGATGAAAATTAGTTATGTTATTAGGCTTGGTTATTTATCCTACACTATGGTTTATTTCAGTTTTCAACTTAAGTCTAAATGGGATCAACTTTACATTAAGTACCCAAAAATCATGATTCTACTAACTAACCCATAGTCATTTTGTCAATTAGCTTAGGTAAACAAAAATCAGAATTTACTTTCAACCAAGCAAAAGCAATGGTGAAACTCTAATTAATAGTAGTTAATTTAGCTATTTATGCAATTAGACATGCAATCATCAGGTAACAAACCTTATGGTAACACTTTGAAACGGTGTTTTACTTTGATAATTAAGGAGAGGCAGTCAATCATAAGAGAGAAAATCAAAAGCAGGAATCAAACAACGTGTGATTAGGAAAGGCGAGTTCATGGAATCTTTCAAGAATTTCATACAGAAAATATACCTATACCAACAAGTTCAGATTCGATCGGCTAGGGAAAATTAAGCATGACTAATATAACATATATTCATAGCTTGAACTAATATTAAGCCCTATGCTAAGTTACTCAATTACCTAAGAGTGGCTCAATTGGTCTAAACATAATCAATTAACGAGTCAATGAAAGAGAAGCACACACACACATGATTACTAAAAGAACCTAGATTAATCACAAAGAAACATGACTAAACAGGCACGAGTAGTAATAGAACAAAAAAGAAAACTAGCCTAAAACAGTGGTGATTATACAACCCTATTCATAATTTCAGTAAAACGAGATAACAAATATAACAAAGGAAGAAGCAAACAGAAGAAGAAAAAAAAGGTGGGGAAAATACCCATTTGATGGGTTTGGCTGGAAAAAGGAAGTTGTCGGACCTTGGTGGGGTTTGAATGGAATCAAACCTACATCAATCACTTGCTCTTGTGGAGAGAAAGTGACTCACGTAAGTCTGAGCCATTGATTNGGGGTGAACTCTAGGGTTTCGGTGTTTTTTTAGATCTGAAATTGCTCTATTTTGGGTGAGTTTTTGGGGAAACTGATGGTGGTGTGTGGTTGAGGATGAAGAGAGGATCATCTGGTAAGAATTTCATGGTATTTGGTCGAGCTCCGGTGGCCGGAAGGCGGTGGGATCCTGGGGCGGCTAGGGTTTCTTTAGAGAGAAGAGAGAGAGAGACAGACGAAGGGGAGGGGGGGTTAGACTTTCTAAGTGAATGGGGGGGGGGTAGGGTTTAGTTTGGACATTTATATAGTTAGGGATTGGTTAGTTCTCAGCCGTTGGATCTGGAAAGATCAACGGCTGAGATTTAGCACCTCTTAAACGATGTCGTTTTGGGTACTAGGTTTGGGCAGGCCGGGTAAGGGGTTTGGGCTGGAGTGTATTGTGTATAGAGAAGGGGTTTTGGCCTGGGTAGTCTTGGCCCAGGTCTGATTTTAATCCCCTTTAATTAACTAAACCAATTAAATTAATTAAATTCAAATCTAATTTAATCCAAGGAATGTAGTAATTAACTTAAACCTTATTTATTTACAGATTAATCAAGAATAACACGACCGATTCTATATTCCTAATTAAATCCATGATTTATCGAATAAAAGATGATTAGTTTTTAATAATCAATTATTAAAACTTCATTACGTAAAGTAAGCATCATTCGTCTATTATTTAGTTAACTATAACTTTATAATTCCTTGATAATAATGATGCGCCTAATTTTCGCAAGTTTAAATAATTTTAAAGGATGAATTACGAATATGAGATGCAAAATAAATTCACAATTAACACTAAAATTCAACAAAAAATCTGTGAAATTAATTTATTTTATCGAATTTTGTAGGAGTATATGGTGGGTAAAAAATTACATGCTCACAGTAGTCACTGCAAGTGCGGAAGGACTGGAGGCAGTGTGTATTTTTAAGACGAGATTTGGCCATTCTTCTCCCATTTTCTTGTGGTGTGGCGATTTCAGGAAGCTTCAAGGGAGGATCTTCATCAAGCAACTTTAGGTAAATGATTTCTTCCCATCTTTGAGTTGAAACTGTCGGATTATACATAGATTAGACATGAAATTTGTGGAATATTATGGGATTTGTAAGAAAACCTAGAATTTGTATTTTTTGGATTTTGCCCATGGATTTGAGCTTTAAAATTAGAGTAAATTATATATTTGAGTTAGTAAGGCTATGGGTAGAGTTTATCTTCGAGAAATTTCAGAATTCGGGCACGTGGGCCCGAGGACAATTTGGTCAACTTTTCGAGCGGAGTTGAGAATTTATATAATTTGAATTATTGTATGTATTAGAGTATATTTTCATTGGTTTGCCCGTTATTTGGATAGTTTTGGGGCGTTGTGCATCAATTTGAGTCGTCGGAAGGGCTTAGAGGTCGATTATGAATTTTTTAGAGCGAGGTAAGTCTCTTTTCTAACCTTGTGAGGGGGAATTGTCCCCATAGGTGAACTAATCGAATATGTGCTACTATTTGTGGGGGCTACATACGCACGAGGTGACGGGAGTCCGTGCGTAGCTACTATCATACTTGTGTCTGGGTAGTCTAGGACCCACTAGCATGCTTTACTTGTTGTACTTGTAATTTTGCTAATAAAATTAGACCGTTAAAATTATCGAATTAGTAGCTGAATACCTAAGAAGGTTAAAGTTTATTTTCTTAATCATCTAGAAAGGGAATTGATTTTCCTTGGATAATTGTTTTCCTGATAAAGCATGCTTTACTTGTCGTACTTGTAGCCTTACTGATAAATTTATAATATTTAAAACCTTATCGAACTTGGCAAGTGAATTTCCAGAAAAGATTTAAATACTATCTTCGAGTCCATTAAAAAGAGAATTTTATCACTTCCTTGAGTAACTGTTTTCCTGATAAAATGTGAATTTAATGTGTGAATATGTGTATCTATGAGTACCTAAGTCGCATGCATGATTCGCGAGCAGGGTAACTCTATTATTATATATGACCGCGTCGCATGATCGATTCGCGAGCAGGGTAATAGATGCATCTATGGTTCGAGCTGTTCGACCCTTCGGCAGTGCACAATTTATTATTGTTGGTTCGCGCCGTTCGACCCTCGGCATTGCTTGCGCATGATATTTAATGCGTACTTGTTGTGATCTTTTCCTGATTACTGGTATGAAAATTTTAAAATTTGTCAACTGAAATGACGAGGATTTAAGAATATTAAATGTGAAAGAAGTTGTTATTTCCTGTCGCTACTTGTTAAAATTTCCTATGATATCCATACTTAGTGTCACACTTGATTATATTAATCTGACCTTTAGTAAGTGTCAAAGTCGACCTCTCGTCACTACCTCTCCGAGGTTAATTATGGGATTTATTCACTATTTAAATTTGTTAAGATATTATTGTTTACTCAGTGGAAGTTTGCTAATTATTATTTAAGAAAATGAAAAAAAATGACTTTGAGAATTCTAAAAGAAAGATTTAACTTATTTATTAAGTGTTGGCTTGCCTGACAGTGGGGTCCGGCGCCATCACGACCTAATGGATTGTGGGTCATGACAACGTGGTATCAGAGCATTAGGTTCCCTTAGGTTTCACGAGTCATGAGCAAGTCTAGTAGAGTCTTGCAGATCGGTACAGAGACGTCTGTACTTATCTTCGAGAGGCTACAGGGCTGTTAGGAGTACTTCCCTTCTTGATTCCTCATTGTGCGGTTTGATTCCCTTTAAGGCTTATGCCTACGTTTCTTCTTACTCAATCTTACGCGTCGCGAAGGCGCCTGCTATGAATCGGGAATTTGAGGAATGGTAATGGTACTACAGATATGGTGCGTGGTGTTTTTCCATGCGTAGTTGGTTGGGGCTATGGTCGTCGCTCTGCGGGAGGATAATATGTTGTTTCAGCTCAGTAGCTGTGTTTCTGAGGGCTTTGAGGCTATGCTCAGGTTGTTATGGTGCTCATGATTGGTCACCGCACGGTATTGACATGGTGATAGGAAGCTTGCCCATGTGTTGGGACAATGAATGACTTGAAAATAGGTCTTCTCAGAGCGTGATTTCGAGATTTCAGTATTTTAGTTCCGGCGGAGGAAAGACAATTGAACTATGAATGTTCAAATTTGGGTTGAAAGAATAATAAGACTTGTTGTTTTCAAGCGAGGTGGGGTTTTTAATCTATGATGTGGTATCGTTGTCTTTGATTGGATAGAATATGTTAAGTTCGCCGGTGTTATAGTTTCTTCGGTTGCATTGTGTAACGACCCGACCGATCGTTTTGAGCTCTAGCGCGTCGTTCATCAGTTTGAAGTCATGAGCAGCTTTGTTTTAAGTATTATGACCTGTAGGTGTGGTCGGAATTGAATTTCGGGAAGTTCGGAGTCAAATTGGAAAGAAAATTCTCATTTCGGGAGCCTTAAGTTGGAAGAATCAGCTAAGATTGGAATTTTGAGTAAACGACCTCCGAATAAGGATTTGAAGGTTCCAGTAGGTTCGTATGATGATTTCGGACTTGGGCGTATGTTCGGATCGGGTTTTGGATAACCCGGGAGTGTTTCGGCGTATATTGTGGAAGTTAACATTTTAGAAGAAATTTCATAAGTCTGGGTTGAAGTGCATTTCAGTGTTATCGATGTCCGTTTGGGATTCCGAGTTTGGGAATAGCTCCGTATGGTGATTCTGGAGTTGGGAGCGCGATCGGAAGTGAATTCCGATGTCCATAGGTTAGAAGTCATTTGGCTAAAGATAGAAATTTGAAGGTTTTTGAGAAATCCGACCGGAAGTGAAAATTTTGATATCGGGGTCGGAATGCGATTCCGGAAGTTGGAGCAGGTCCGTAATGTCGAATATGACTTGTGTGCAAAATTTGGGGTCAATCGAACGTAATTTGATAGGTTTCGGCATCGGATGTGGAAGTTTGAATTTCAAGTTTATACAGTTGAATTTTAGTGCGATTCATGATTTCGACATTGTTTGATGTGATTTGAGGCCTCGACTAAGTCCGTGATATGTTTTCAGACTTATTGGCACGTTCGGACGGGGTCCCGAGGGGCTCGGGTGAGTTTCGGGGTGGTTTCGGACCATTTCTAGGCCATTCGTAGCTGCTGGTTTTTGGCTACAGCAGTGTGATATGCGATCGCGGGGAATTGGTCGCGATCGCGATGAGAAAAATGAGAGAAATGGGCCAGTGAATCGCGATCGCAGAAAGCCTTTCGCGATCGCGTAGAGGAAATGTTCTGCTGCAGTGACTCGACTTTGGAAGCTCATATCTCACAATCTATAAGGAATTTTGAGATGATGTAAAAATGAAAGTTGTATTCTTTTTTGTCTAGTATTTAAAAAAGTAAATCATTTAGCATTTGTATTTGTTTACAAAGCGATATGTTTGTTACACTACAGGGTGTCCGGGAAGATGAAGAAGAAATTTGTGTTGCATAAGGCTGACTTTAACAACTTATATCTAGAAATCTATAAGGAATTTGGAGATGAACAAAAACTGAAAGTTGTAGATATTGGAGTCTAGTTTTTAGAAATTAAACCATTTGTCATTTGGAGTTTTGTGCAAAAGGTTATGACCATTCTACTAGAGGCTTTTCTGGAAGAGCTGGGCATTTGTTCTTCGCGATCGCAAAGCTTTTACCGCGATCGCGAAGAGCAAATTTTGGGCTGAAAATTTTTTTACTTCGTGATCGTGAAGTATTTTCCGCGATCGCGATGAGTAAATACCTGTGCAGAAGTTATATATCGAAATTTCGGCCATTTTTAGCATATTTGGAGCTATGGAGCTCGGATTGAAGCGATTGTTGAGGCGATTTTCACCATATGAAATGTGGTAAGTGTTTTCTTCACAATTTTGAGTAAAATACATGTGTATATATGGATTAGAACATGAAAATTTGTGGAAATTAGTTAAAATTGTGGGTTTTTGGTAGAAGACCTAGAGATTGGTATTTTAGATTTTGACCACGAAATTGAGCATGAAATTAAGAGTAAATTATATATTTGAGCTAGTAAAGTCATTGGTAATCATTATCTTCGAAAAATTTCGTAATCCGGGCACGTGGGCCCGAGGGCAAATTGGTCAACTTTTTGAGTGGAGTTGGAAATTTATATAATTTGAATTGTTAACAAGTATTAGAGTATATTTTCATTAGTTTGCCGTTATTTGGCTAGTTTCGGAGCGTAGTGCAACAATTTGAGTCATTGGAAGGGCTTGGAAGCCGGTTATGAAATTTCGGAGCGAGGTAAGTCTCCTTTCTAACTTTGTGAGGGGGAATTGTCCCCATAGGTGAACTAAATAAATATGTGCCACTATTTGTGAGGGCTACGTACGTACGAGGTGACGGGAGTCCGTGCGTAGCTACTAATATGCTTATGTCCGGGTAGCCTAGGACCCACTAGCATGTCTTACTTGCAGTACTTGTAACTTTGTTGATAAAACAAGGCTTTCTAATATCATTGAATTTGCAAATGAATATTCAGGTAGGATGAACTTCATTATATTAATCATCTAAAAATAGAATTTATCCTTACTTTGGCTAAATATTCCCTGATGAATTCCTGAGGTATTACTTGAATGCATGTATTTATATGGGTACCCGAGTTGCAGGTATGATTCGCGAGCAGGGTAACTCCATTATTTATATGCGACCGCTTCACAATAGATATATTCCACGAGCGGAGTGATTCTTTCCACTACTCTCATGGGAGCGGGCCGTACGTCATGGGAATAGATGCATCTTTGGTTCGAGCCGTTCGACCCTCGCTAGTGCACATTTTATTATTGTTGGTTTGGGCCGAATGACCCTCGACATTTCCTACGCATGATATATATTCATATTATATACCATCTGTGAATTGAACTGTTGGATTGTCTTATGGACGTAAATTGCTAAATGAAATAACGGAAACCGGAGAATTTACAAATTATGGAAACATATGATCTTTCCTGTCATTATTTATTATTTGGTGTTAATAACCATGTTGATATCCTTCATCTATTAAATTGTATTGACCTCTAGCAAGTGTCAAAATCGACCTCCCGTCACTACCTCTCTGAGGTTAGGCGGGATACTTACTGAGTACACGTTGTTTTCGTACCCATGCTATACTTGTTGTGCATTTTTATTGCACAGGTACTTTCACAGCCATGTAGCTAACTCGGAGACTTAGGAGAGCTGCATCATCCGGAGGCGACCCGCAGCCGACAGAGTCTCCATCATATTGTATTTATTTTCAGTTTAAATTCCTTGTCCAGTTTGTATTTCGGACAAGCCTTGCGGAATTTGAAAACTTCTTAGAATTTGCTCATGCACTTGTGACATCGGGTTCTAGGATGTGTTTGAGATGTATTTTATTAAAATGGGATATTAAACTATCGTATTTACTTAGCGAATTTTATTCAGTATTATGTAATGAAGTGAAAAAGGTAATGATTTAAAAAATGCTAAAACATGAAATTTAACTTAACCATTTAATGATTGGCTTTCCTGACAGCGGTGTCTGACGCCATCACGAACTTAGGGATTTTGGGTCGTGACATATTGGGTCAGAGTGTTATGAAGTAATATTGAAGAAGCGGTTGTCAAAGATCGTGGTGTGCAGTGGTTCAGGACTGAATAGGTACTTCTAATGCGGGCGGCTCAAGAAAGACGATCTTCGGAAAGGTTTGAAGTTGTGGTGATATGCTGGTTTAAGTGCTACAAAGATAGTTATTGGCCTAAGGCAACGACTTGGCAGCAAAGGATGAGGAAGGACACATGGGAAGTGTCAGGTGATGGTTAAATTTCTAAAAGGCCAGGCGTGAGAAAAGGAGGTCAGGTAGTTTCTTAAAGGAGTGAGTTTGACCAAAGTGGGAGAGTGACAGCGTAGCATATGAGTTCTGTGGTAAGATAGATACACCTCTTGAGGGGAAGTTTGGAGTGATTTGGGAATTTTAATGGACGATGATGGGGTCCACAGACTTAAATTGAAATATTGGCTATTTCGGCGGAAGGCTAGATACAACAGAGAGGAGTTGCAAGGAGGGAATGAAACGGTTCAGGGGTCAGGAAACGAAATGGTCTCGTGGAATGGAGTCACTCAAGGTGAGTGCGAATTTAGTTTCTATGCGTTGATTGGGGTTATCATTATTCCTGCGGTAAGTGCGAATTGAATTGAGGTACGAGATGGGTCGTGTTATATAAGCTTATGGAAACTTTAATTGAATCTCACTGCGGTATCGTGGCGGTGTTAGCGTATGGGCATTTTGAGTTATTGTTCATCTTGATCTATGGCTTGAGCCAAGTAGGGGGACTATGATGTCGATAAGTCGATTGCGCGATTGAGTGTCGTATCAGTTTCAATTTGAGGTATACCGGTGAACCAGTTATATCCGGCAGAGGTGGATTTTAAGGATTTGCATGTATTGTAATTGCGGGAATTCACTCGTGTGTTGTGGTGGTTCTCTTGAATCGTATGAGTGTGACATATAGTCACTTAATGGATTGAAGATTTGGACTGAATATAAAGAAGTGTAATATTGCTTATTTGAGAATTTATGCCTGGAAGGCGTTCGGTTCATTCAGTTGTGGATTGTGGGTTGTTTGTCTCGGCTATGATGGTTGTTCTTGCGTATTATGAGAGGAAGTGGGTTAATAGTGACCCCAGGTAAAGCTATTAGCCTAGTTCGGTGCAAGAAAGGTAGACTCGATGGTTGTGGATGGATTTAAATATGATTATGGTCTCCATAAGAGTCAGGCGTGTTCATTTCAGTATAGCGCTTTTCATGGAAATGTGTTAGAACATCAGATGTTGTTCTGTCTTTGTTATTCTCATGTAATATTCTGTTGTGCCGTGTGAGTTGGGAAACAGCTCGATAATTCCCTATGTGTTGAGTTCCCGCGTAGTGATGATGTTATGTGATCAGGATAGCTTTTGAGATTCAGATTATGTATCGCACCTCAGTTGTGTTTGAGTTTTGTAGCGTATGGCTCTATCAGTCTCCCCAAGATGGTATTGTACACTTAGCGTGCTTGTGACCGATATTCGATATTTTGTGGTAATGAACAATTTAGCTCGGTGTGTATCTCCTTATGTAAATTTTATGTGTGGATCGGGTGGCACGCCGCCACAGGTATGTTATTTGGATTGGGTTTGTAGACCCGGCCGGTATTTTTGCGTTATCGGACCCTGTTCCCCTAAATGAAACTTCCCATAGCAGCTTATTGTGATTTATGACTTGCAGGGGCGGGTGGTCCGGGATTCGGAAGTGATTAGAGTGCTATAGGAACACTTGGTTCCTTAAGGTTGGCCTTTAGGGCAAGTTTGACTTCGGTCAACATTTTGGGTAAACGACCTCAGAATCAAGTTTTGTCGATTCCGATAGCTTCGTATGATGATGTTGGACCTGGTCGTATGTTCGGAATGGGTTTCTAATGACCCAAGGGCGTTTCGGCGCCCAATATTGAAATAAGAAGTTCCTTAAGTTCCTATTACGGTTTGGGACGTGTTTTTGTGTTATCGAGGTCCGAATGGAATTCCGAGATCGGGAATAGTTCTGTTATGTCATTTATAACTTGCTTGCAAAATTGGTGTCATTCCGAGTAGTATAGGTCGGTTCGGCGCGTTGTTAGTGAAGTCTAGAAAACTTAAAGTTCCCAAGTTTGGTTCTAGGGGTTTTGAGGTGTGTTTTTGGATTTTAGCATTGTTTTGGGTGTTCCGAAGGCTTGAGCAAGTCCGTGTTATGATTTGGGACTTTTTGGTATATTTGGACGGGGGCTCGGGTGGGCCCAGGTGCCTCCTAGACACCACACGAGGCCAAAACCAGCTGAAATAGCTGTTGGTGCCCCTGTTCTGGTGTTGACCGCAGGTGCGGTTGCCCAGTCGCAGGTGTGGAACCGCTCCTGCGGTCCCAGCCTCGCAGGTGCGACCCCCAGCGGGCAGACCATTTCTCGTAGGTGTGGACAAAGTTTCGCAGGAGCGGAGCCGCAGGTGCGGGCCCAGGCTTCCTCGTCCATTTCCGCAGGTGCGGTCCTCGAGCCGCAGGTGCGGAAACACTGTCAGACAGTGTGTTTCTTAAATACGGGATTCTTCATTATTTCTTCACTTCTTCCTCCATTAGAACACCTTGAGATCTTGGGAAAAGGGCTCAACGACTCAACCACTGAAAGGTAAGTAGATTATGTCCTAGAGTTAGTTAATGCATGCATTCTTAGTGGAATTTAACTACTTAATTAGTAAAATTTAGGAATTTGGGTAGTAACCTAGGGCCTTCGAGAATTTAGAAAATTGCCCGTGAATTGGCTATGAAATCATTCAAAAATTGTATATTAATGATCCTTATGCTATGGGTGAGTGTTTTCTTCGAAAATTTTTGGAATCCGAGCATGCGGGCCCGGGGTTGGATTTTAGGATTTCTTCAAGAATGGAGAATTTGACTTAGTAGTAGGAGGATTCCATACTTTGAGCATAAATTGATGAATTTGTATAACATTTGGCTAGTTTCGAGTCCTCGGGTGTAGAGTTCGGTGTTTCGGGCGTGTTCTTGGTCCGGGAAGTAGATTTGACACGAGGTGAGTCTCCTTTCTAACCTTGTAAGGGGAAATTGTCCCCCTATGTGATTTAAATGCTATATGTGATAACTGTGGGGGCTACGCACGTACAAAATGACTAGAGTCCGTACGTAGCGGCTATTATTGTTATGTCCGGGTAGTTAGGCCTACACCATGCTTTATGTTTTCCTTGAATTGAACTATATGCTTAGTGAATTAATGTTACATGCGGGTTGTTTCCCTGAGATCATGGAATTAAAGAGAC
>ML373588.1:745-40381 GCA_005239525.1 Nicotiana knightiana | reverse complement strand
ACAAATGTGTGGATTGTGTGTGCATGTGACCGCTTCGCAATTTACATTCCGCGAGCGGAGTGTTCTTTCCAACACTCTCATGGGAGCGGGCCGTAATCCACGGCGAGATTGAAAGATATATATTATGGTTCGGGCCGTTCGACCCTCGGCAGTGCACATATATGATCATTATGATGACTCAGGCTGGTTGTCCTTATCCTGTATGCGCATGTTAAATTGTTAAGAATTCTTTTATGGATTTTGGAGTGTTCAGATATATATATTTTTAAAGTAAAGAAAAGAATAATGAAGTGAAAATTGTATATTTACCTCCAGTATTTATTTGAATTAATGTTATTTTAAATGCTTATTGTTTTTATCATCCTTGTATGACCATTACTGATATTATATATTGCTAATCATTTTATTGGGCCTTAGTGAGTGTGAAGTCGACCTCTCGTCACTACCTCTTCGAGGTTAGGCGGGATACTCACTGGGTACATATGTGTTTATGTACTCATGTTGCACTTCTGTACTTAATTGTACAGGTTCTGAGGCTGGTGCATCTGGTTATCAGACCGGAGCTCGATTCTGATCTTAGTTGGACCCGACTTCACGGTGAGCTGCTTCTCCTGACGATCCTCGGCAGCACCATGGAGTTTTCTTTTGCTTATTTCCCGTCTATTTCTTTCAGACAGTGGGATTGTATATTATGTTTTGTAAATTCTGTTAGTATGTCCGTGTGACACTAGTTCCTGGTACACACGTACTTGTTATTTTGGTTTGCGGGTCTCTCTCTCTCTCTCTCTCTCTCTCTATATATATATATATATATATATATATATATATATATATATATATATATATATTGGCTCATTCCTCCTTTTGACTGTTTTTGGTAGAAATGGCTTGCTATCTTTTCCAATTAATGTTTTTTTTAACTTTAAAACTTGGCACGTATTGGGATGTTTAACCAAGTAGAGGAGGAATCCTTAGTAATTTAAGTGTGGGCTTGCCTAACCCCGGTGTTGGGCGCCATCACGACCTGAGTTAGTATTTTGGGTCGTGACAGGGTTGCACGCCGCAATAGTGCGATGTTGAGTAAGGGTCCCTATATTTAATTTTTCTTGTGTTTTACTTCCTATTTATGAGTATAGTTCATATTAGCTGTGTTATTTGAGTGGCCCCTTCCTGAGTCATTTCATTTTGTATCGTGTTCGAGTTGTGTCCTATTGGCACGTTGTGGCATCATGTGAGACCGTTGGGCATGTTTGGGGTAATTTGTTGCCTGAGCAGTTCATACTGGGAGGGACGAGATTATTGGATCAGGGATCAGTGCGATAAGATTATGTGAAGTATATTAAAGGAGAAATACCATTATTTGGTTAGTAATGTGGTGATGATTCTAGTCAAGAGGAGGGATTCAATGCTTGGTTAAATCTATAGTTGGTTGTGAATTTCTAGAAATCTCCTCCATTGGGGTGGTATCGTAAGCGTTATAGCAGGACCTATATATATGTCATGAGGTGCATTGGGGGCATTAGATTCGTGGAATATTGGCTATTAAGGTTCAAGGAATGTCATTGTGGTTAGGTGATGAATTATGCGGTTCATGGTGCTAATTCAACAAAGGTATGCAGTCATGTTCTGGTACATCGTGTGGTAGTTGATACGGTGTTCATATATTGGAAACATGCCCGGTAGAGACTTTCGGGTGTTGGAACTGGGTTCTGAGCTTATTGTTTGGATAAAAGAGGATATCGTCAAATTTGATCAAGATAATATGCTCAGCTGAGTGGTGGCAACACAGGTAGGTGCATGAAGTGTTAAAAATGAATTTGGGCAATTCTAGAGCAGTTCGTGGCACGTTCAAGGACGAACTATGTTTAAGTGGGAGAGAATGTAACGACCCGACCGGTCGTTTTGAGATCTAACGCGCCGTTTGGCGGTTTGAGGCCTTGAACAAATTTGTTTCAGGTATTATGACTCGTAGGCATGGTCGGAGTTGAATTTCGGGAAGTTCGGAGTCAATTTGGAAAGAAAATTCTCATTTCGGAAGCCTTAAGTTTGAAGAATTGACTAAGATTAGAATTTTGAGTAAACGATTTCAGAATCAGGATTTGAAGGTTCCAACAGGTTCGTATGATGATTTCACACTTGGGCGTATCTTCAGAACGGGTTTTGGATGACACGGGAGCATTTCGGCGCATATTGTAGAACTCAACATTTTAGGAGAAATTTCATAAGTCTGGCTTGAAGTGAATTTCAGGGATATTGATGTCCGTTTGGGATTACGAGTCTGGGAATAGCTCCGTATGGTGATTCTGGAGTTGGGAGTGCGATCGGAAGTGAATTCGGAGGTCCGTAGGTTATTTTGAAGTCATTTGGATAAAGATAGAAATTTGAAGGTTTTTGAGAAATCCGACCGGAAGTGGAAATTTTGATATCAGAGTCGAAATGCGATTCCGAAAGTTGGAGAAGGTCCATGATGTTGAATGTGACTTGTGTGCAAAAACTAGGGTCAATCGGACGTGATTTGATAGGTTTCGACATCGAATGTAGAAGTTGGAAATTTCAAAGTTCATAAAGATTGAATTGTGATGTGATCCATTGTTTCGATGTTATTTGATGTGATTTGAGGCCTCGTGCAGGTTCGCATCATGTTTTGGAACAGGTTGGTGTAATTGGACGGGGTCCCGAGGGGTCTTAGTGGGATTCCGGGTGGTTAACGGATCAAATTCGAAGTTGAGGAGGAGCTGAAGATGCTGGTGTCTGGTGAGACCGCGCCTACGAGGCTTGGACCGCAGGTGCGGAGCTGCAGGTGCGGCTTTGGTGTCATAGATGCGGGAGTGGCTGGCTTGGCTGGGGGTGCAGGTGCGAGGCTATTTCCGCACCTGCGAAGGCACAGATAAGGACGAGGGAGCGCAGCTGCGGAGCCGCAGGTGCGAGAGTTTGGTCGCACTTGTGGGCGTAGTCACCGCAGATGTGGAAGTACTGGAGGCAGTGTGTATTTTTAAGATGGGATTTGGCCATTCTTCTCCCATTTTCTTTTGGTGTGGCGATTTTTGGGAGCTTCAAGGGAGGATCTTCATCAAGTAACTTTAGGTAAGTGATTTCTTCCCATCTTTGAGTTAAAACAGTTGGATTATACATAGATTTGACATGAAATTTGTGGAAAATTATGGGATTTGTAAGAAAACCTAGAATTAGTATTTTTTAGATTTTTCCCACGGATTTGAGCATGAAAATTAGAGTAAATTATATATTTGAGTTAGTAAGGCTATGGGTAGAGTTTATCTTCGAGAAGTTTCAGAATCGAGGCACGTGGGCCCGAGGGCAATTTGGTCAACTTTTCGAGCGAAGTTGGGAATTTATATAATTTTAATTGTTATAAGTATTAGAGTATATTTTCATAGGTTTGCCCGTTATTTAGATAGTATTGGGATGTTGTGCATCAATTTGAGTCGTCTGAAGGGTTTGGAGGCCGATTATGAATCTTCGGAGCGAGGTAAGTCTCCTTTCTAACCTTGTCAGGGGGAGTTGTCCCCATAGGTGAATTAATCGAATATGTGCTACTATTTATGGGGGCTACGTACGCACGAGGTGATGGGAGTCCGTGCATAGCTACTATCATGCTTGTGTCTGGGTAGTCTAGGACCCACTAGCATGCTTTACTTGTTGTACTTGTAATTTTGCTAATAAAAATGAGACCGTTAAAATTATCGAATTAGTAACTGAATACCTAAGAAGGTTAATGTTTATTTTCTTAATCATCTAGAAAGGGAATTGATTTTCCTTGGATAATTATTTTCCTGATAAAGCATGATTTACTTTTCGTACTTGTAGCCTTACTGATAAATTTATAATATTTAAAACCTTATCGAACTTGGCAAGTGAATTTCCAGAAAAGATTTAAATACTATCTTCGAGTCCATTAAAAAGAGAATTTTATCACTTCCTTGAGTAACTATTTTCCTGATAAAATGTGAATTTAATGTGTGAATATGTGTATCTATGAGTACCTAAGTCGCATGCATGATTCGCGAGCAGGGTAACTCTATTATTATATATGACCGCGTCGCATGATCGATTCGCGAGCAGGGTAATAGATGCATCTATGGTTCGAGTTGTTCGACCCTTCGGCAGTGCACAATTTATTATTGTTGGTTCGCGTCGTTCGACCCTCGGCATTGCTTGCGCATGATATTTACTGCGTACTTGCTGTGATTTTTGCCTGATTACTGGCCTGGAAATTTTAACATTTTTCAACTGAAATGACGAGGATTTAAGAATATTAAATGTGAAAGAAGTTGCTATTGCCTGTCGCTACTTGTTAAAATTGCCTATGATATCCATGCTTAGTGTCACACTTGATTATATTAATCTGACCTTTAGTAAGTGTCAAAGTCGACCTCTCATCACTACCTCTCTGAGGTTAGGCGGGATACTTACTGAGTACAAGTTGTTTTCGTACTCATGCTACACTTGCTGTGCATTTTTATTGCACAGGTACATTCATAGATAGTGGCCCTGCTTGACGCAGTGATGTGACTGACTTGGAGACTTAGACGAGCTGCATCATCCGGAGACGACCCGCAGCAGGCAGAGTCTTCCTCGGATGTATTTATTTTATTTTAAATTCCTTGTCCAACTTGTATCCTGGACAAGTATTATAGCACATGTATAATTCCTAAAAAAATTGCTCATGCTCTTGTGACACCGGGTTCTGGGATAATTATGGAAATTATTCACTATTTAAATTTGTTAAGATATTATTGTTTACTCAGTGGAAGTTCTCTAATTATTATTTAAAAAAATGAAAAAAAAATGACTTCGAGAATTCTAAAAGAAATATTTTAACTTATTTATTAAGTGTTGGCTTGCCTGACAGTGGGGTCCGGCGCCATCACGACCTTAATGGATTGTGGGTCTTGACAATTAGCTTTTTCTGAAGACTAACAAGACTTACTAATTGAATTATCCCTAACACAATTAAGAGATTAAGCACACCCGTATATGGTTACAAGTAGTTCAATCCTATTCCTAGGTAGAATCTATAAAATGAGGGTAAAGCCTCAAGTTCTTGTTAATTAATCTTTCCCAACCCCAAATTATATTTTCCAAAATTAATTTAGAATTAATGAGCTAGTCCTAGGGTTAGAAAATCCCTTTGGAAACATTAAAGAACAAGAATAATTAAAGAAACAATAACTCACTTCATAAATACATGAAAATCATTCAATACGAAAGGCACAACACGGTTTTTAATCCACACTTTAAACATGAATATTTCCATAAACAAGATTCAAGTGTTGGAAATAAATACTACACACTTAAATATTCAATACAAAGGAGGAAATGAAGAAATGAACATAAATGAGTAAGAAATTCTCAACCACAAGCTTCAAATCTTCAAGACCCAAGTGTGTGTGCAAACCCTAGCTTCCAAAACTTGTTCTTCTAAGCCAAGACCTCTTCTAGGATGTAAAAATTATAAAAGTTATCAACCTATCTGCTAGGTCGAGTATTTGTGGGTTTGGCATTGGGAAAATGTGAATTGGCAATTCTGCCTAGAACTGATGCTCGTTGACCGCACCTGCAGAAGAATCCTCGCAGATGCGGATTTCACGTCACATGTGCGGCTCTGAATGGAGTTGCTCTTCTCCACAGATGCGGACCAAAACACCACACCTGCGGTTCTGTAGATGCGGCTAACACGTCGCAGGTGCGGCTTCAGTGCATTTGATCTTTTTCCGCATATGCGGTCCTTCACTTTGCAGGTGCGATGTCGCATAACCGACCAATTGTCCGCAGGTGAGGAATCACTGAAGGATATTGCCTTTTCCACTCTTTTTTGCTCAATTCCATTTCAATTCAATGCAAGTCACTTCATGGCATCATTTTCCTGAAAATCGAACAATACACACTATAAAAGACCTCATGTTATCATTAAAGGACGCAAAATCTAACGGAAAGAGACTAAAATAAGTGGTAAAATCACCACTCATCATCTTCCTGCATGTGGTTCATCAAGATTCTTACTTGGCCGTAATTAATGGCTTTAAGGTGTTCTTTTGGGTTTTTCTTTGTATTGCTTGGTAAGGGACCTTGAATTTTTTCTGACACAAGAGTTTCCAATTGGCTCAGCTGGATTTCCAAAATTTTAAGGTCTGAATTTTGGCTTTCCATATTTTCATCAGTGACCTTAATGTATTTGTACAAAAGGTCATCAAGACTTGGATGGTTTGTTGAGGCCTTTGCTGATATGGAGCTGCTTGCTGATAAGGTCTGAAATTTGGTTGCCCATGATTTTGGCTCTGGTATCCCGGTGGACCCTGTGTCTGTTATTTCTGGAAGCTTTGAGAGATTTCTGCACCATTTGGGTTACTCCACTAAAATCCTGGATGCTTTTGTGCCATTGGACTCCCAAAAGGATATGGCTTGTAACGGATGACATTAACCTGTTCATCCGTTTGATTGGTTGCCTGATATTCATGGTTCTGGTGGTTTCCTCCACACATTTCACAAGCCTCAGATTGGTTTGATTGTTGTGTATTCACCTGAAAAGATTCAAAGTTTTGTGCCAAAGAAACAATATGCTACGTTAGTGTATTTAAAGCATCAACCTGATTTACCGTAGCAACTTTTTTAATGATTACACGCTCAAATGGCCATTGGATAGCGTTCTCAGAAATTCCATTCAACAGTATTAATGCTTCCTCTGTGGTTTTTCCCGTTACAAAACCTCCTGCAGTTACATCTATTACATTTCTAGCAGAGGGTTTTAACCAGTGATAGAAAATGTACAATTGCATATGTTCAAGAATGTCATGGTGTGGACATTTTCTTAACATTTATTTTAATCTTTCTCAAGCTTGATAAACTGACTCAGTGTCAGTCTGCAAGAAATTAGATATGTCTTGTCTTAACTTTGTTGTTATAGCAGGGGAAAAATATTTGTTTAAAAACTTCTGAGTCATCTGGTCCCATGTCGTAATGGACCCTTGAGGCAAACTTCACAACCAAGTCTTGGCATCTTCTTTTAAAGAAAAAGGAAATAGTCTTAATTTGATAGCTTCAGGAGGTACTCCATTGTACTTAGCAGTTTCCACAAGTTCTAGAAAATCAATTAAATGACTATGTGGATCTTTACTTGTATCACCAGTGAAGATACAAGATTGTTGAATTGTTTGAATCAGGCCGGTCCTGATTTCAAAGTTGTTGGCTGCCACTGGGGCTTCCTGACACTAGATTCACAGTTAAAGCGATCAGTTCTAGCATAATCCCTAAGGATTGTGTTTGTTGACCTTGGCGCCACTTCATCAAACTGCTCCTCTACATGGACTGGTGGTGGGATCTCAAGTGAGTTAATGTCCTCTGCATCCTTATTTTCCATTTCTTTACAAGCTACTCCTTGAGAAGACAATGTTTTTTCTTTCCTGCACAATCGAAGCAATCTTTCAATTTCAGGATTGTAATTAGCCAATTCTTTTATAGAAGAGCGGGTCATAAACTACTCAAAATTTAAAAAGTAAAAAAAAATTAATATTAATTTCTAGTGTAGTACTAGTAATTAATAACAAAACTAAAGTAAATTTCAAATATAATATAGATAGTTAGTGAAGAAAAATAAATACCACAATATTATAGATAATAATACTAGTAATTAGTCTAGTAATAAAAAAAATATAAAACAATGAAACTAACGCGTCACCAATAATACTAACAACGAATTGAGATAGTATAGTATTATTAATTATAAGCAAAAGTCGTACTAGTGAATAATAGTGATCCGTAAGAATAACATTGTAGAAGTACTAATAATAGTAATAATATAATATTACAAAAAAATAATAAACAATGTTGATACCCAATTTTTTTCTATAATATTTTTTAAATGCATATATATACCTTCAAAACTATGCATTAGCATCAATTGATATTTTTCCATAATTTTTACATTTTAAAATTAATTTATCCCAGTACTTTATTTATATAAATAATTAAAATTGCATCACAAATGACTTTATAGAATTTCATGATTTAATTCTGCTATTTATAGTCATATTAAGTTCAAATTATTTCATAAATAGCCATATTTATATCTTTGGGTTACAATTGCAATAACTTTGCAATTATAGCCCATGCGTACATTATTGTTCGAAATGGGTTATGGATGATCCGGAAGCGTTTCGGCGCCCAATATCGAAATAAAAGTTTCCTTAAGTTCATATTGTAGTTTGGGACGTGTTTTTGTGTTACGAGGTCCGAACAGAATTCCGAGATAGGGAATAGTTCCGTTATGTCATTTATGACCTGCCTGCAAAATTTGGGGTCATTTCGAGTAGTATAGGTTGGTTCAGCGCATTGTTAGCGAATTCAAGAAACTTAAAGTTCCTAAGTTTGATTCTAGGGGTTTTGAGGTGTGATTTTGAGTTTTAGCATTGTTTTAGGCGTTCCGAAGGCTTGAGCGAGTCCGTATTATGATTTGGAACTTGTTGGTATATTTGTACGGGGGCTCAGGTGGGCCCAGGTGCCTCTCGGGCACCAAACGAGGCCAAAAACCAGCTGAAGCAACTGCTGGTGCACCTGTTCTGGTGTGACTGCAGGTGCGGTTACCCAGTCGCAGGTGCGACCCCCAAGTGGGCTGCCCAGTTCTCGTAGGTGCGGAGCCGCAGGTGCGGACTCCTGCCCCTAGGTGCGAGTCCAGTCCCTTGTCTCATTTTACGCAGGTGCGAGCTATTGCTCGCAGGTGTAAGGCCACAGGTGCGGTCCTTGAGCCGCAGGTGCGAAACCACGGCTGGGCAGTGTGTTTTAAAAACGGGACTTAAGCTATTTTTGGGCATTCTTCTTCTTCCTTGGGGTGATTTTGAGCATGCAAGAGAGACAAACGACCCAACCATTTTGAGGTAAGTAATTGCTACCATGAACTTAGTCTAATACTTGGATTCTTAGGTAGATTAACTCATTAATTAGTGGAAATTCAAGGGTTAGAGTAAAAACCTAGGTTTTATAAAAATTTAGAGAATTACTCATAAATGGCTATGAAATCATACAAAAATCATATATTAACGATCCTTAGGTTATGGGTGAGTGTTTCCTTGAGAATTTTCAGAATCCAAGCATGCGGGCCCGAGGGTGAATTTTGGGATTTTTTCAAGAATGATGAATTGACTAAATAAGTAGGAAAATTCCATTCTTTGAGTATAATTTGATATATTTACGTAACGTTTTATTAGTTTCGAGTCCTTGGGAGACGAGTTTGGAGTTTCGGGCGCGTTCTTGGTCTGGGAAGTAGATTCGACACGAGATGAGTCTCCTTTCTAACCTCATAAGAGGGAATTGTCCATAGGTGATTTAAATGCTATGTGTGATGTTTGTAGGGGCTACATATGTACAAAGTGACGAGAGTCCGTACGTAACGGCTATTATTATTATGTCCGAGTAGTTAGGCCCACATCATGCCTTGTGTCTTCCTTGAAAAGAACTATATGCTTAATAAATTAATGTTACATGCGGCTTATTTCCCTGAGATCCTGGAATTTGAGAAATTTTAAGGAATTGTTCACTGAAAAGTAATTTAAAAAGAATATTGTGTGTGCATGTGACCGTTTCGCAATTTACATTCAGCGAGCGGAGTGTGATTTCCCTCACTTTCATTGGAGCGGGCCGTACGCCACGGAGGATTGAAAGATGCACTTATGGTTCGGGCCGTTCGACCCTCGACAGTGCATAGATATGATCATTTTATGGTAATGATGCACTTATGGTTCGGGCCGTTCGACCCTCGGCAGTGAACATACATAATTATTTTTATGGCTCAAGCCAGTTGTCCTTATCCCATGTGCGCATGATAAATTGTTACTGAATTCATGGATATTGATCTGACAAATATTTGGGGGAAAATGAAGTAGTAGTTGTTTATTTACTTCCAGCATTTACTTGGATTTCAGTGCCTTATATATTTGTTGCTTTACTACCTTTACATGCCTACCGTTTTCATCATATTCTGTTAAATTATACTAGTGGACCTTAGTGAGTGTCAAGTCGAACTCTCGTCACTACTTCTTCGAGAATAGACGGGATACTCACTGGGTACATATTTATTTATGTACTCATGCTACGCTTTTGTACCTAATTATACAGATTATGAGGCTAGTACATCTGGTTATCAGACCGGAGCTTGATTCTGATTACAGTTGGACCTGACTTTACGGTGAGCTGCTTCTCCTGACGATCCTCGGCAGCACCATGGAGTTTCTTTTGATTATTTCCCGTCTATTTATTTCAGACAGTGGGACTGTATATTATATCTTTTGTATATTCTGTTAGTATGCTCGTAAAACTTGTGACACTAATTCCTGGCACACACACGTGGTAGTTATTATGGATTAAGGGTCTGTATATATGTTGGCTCACGCCTCCTTATGACCACTTTTGACTTAAACTGGCAAATGATCCTTTTCGATTTATGTTATAAGCTTTAAAACTTGGTATGTGTTGAAATGTTTAATCAAATAAGAAAGAACCCTTAGTAAATTGAGTGTTGGTTTGCCCGACCCCGCTGTTGGGCGCCATCACGACCTGAGTTAGGATTTTGGGTCGTGACAACATGGCATCAGAGCTCTAGGTTCACATAGGTCTCACGAGTCACGGGCAAACCCAGTAGAGTCTTGCGGATCGGTATGAAGACATCTGTAATTATCTTCAGGAGGCTATAGGGTGTTAGGAAACCTCTCCTTATTTTTATTCTATCGTGCAGTCAATAGTTTACTAAATCTCATTCTTCTATTCTCTCACAAATGGTGAGGACGCGCGCATCCTATGTTCCAAACCCAGGAGATGCCATTACCCCTACCGTCTGAGGCTGTGGCAGAGGCGGGGGGAGGGCACTGGCCCAAGGTAAGGGACGAGGGAGTCCCAGAGCTATTACAGTTGCACCACCACCAGAGGATCCTATCATAGAGGAGAAGGACGAGGTGCCTCCAGCAGATCCTGCTCCAGTGGACTTCATGACGGCGCCAGGCTTCCAGGAGGTCATGGGCCGTATGATGAGATTTATGGACACTATGTCCCAGGCTGGTTTATTTCCAGCAGATCCTGCCACATCTCAGGCGGTAGGGGTAGCCCAAACTCCTACCACCCAGGCTGCAGGTCAGGAAGCAGCATTACATCATACCCCCCGGGTACACTGCCCATGGGTGGGGTCCAGCCTGTTGCAGCAGCACCTGAGCCCAGACTAGCTGCGGACAGCGATTCGCAGAAGTTATTGGATAGATGGACTCAATTGCACCCTCCAGTCTTCGGGGATGAGCAAGGGGAGGATGCCCAGGATTTTTTGGATATGTGCAGGGACAGACTGCACAACATGAGGATACTAGAGTCCCATGGAGTGGATTTCACTACCTTCCAGTTCGAGGCAAAGCTCGTAGGTAGTGACAGTCCTATATTCTCAGCAGGCCAGCGTGTTCTCCTCATGTCACTTGGGATCAGTTCACGCAGATGTTTCTGGATAGATATATCCCACCCTCCGAGAGGGAAGAGCTGTGGTATCAGTTTGAGCAGCTAGAGCAGGGGCAGATGTCAGTGACAGATTATGAGGCCAGATTTTCAGAGTTGTCTCGCCATGCACTCATGATACTACCTACTGATGCCGTGAGGGTGCGGAGATTTGTGGCTGGGTTGCATCTAGGTATTAGGGCCACCATGGCCCGAGAGGTGGATATGGGTACTCCTTATCAGCTCGTGGTAGAGATTGCTCGCAGGATCGAGAGGTATCGATCGAGGAGTAGGGAGCAGGGGCAGCAGGACACGAGGGCTAGATTCTCTGGAGATTTCAGAGGTGCCCCAGTTAGGGGCAGAGGTCAGTTTAGCAGTAGTCATCCCAGCAGGCCTTCATATTCAGCACCTCTACCACCTCCCCGAGGTGTTCCAACGAGGCCTCATTTCAACCCCATGCCAGAGCGCTCCTACCGTCCTCCAGCCATTCAGAGTTCACCCAGTAGTTATCCCAGTCATCCGAGACCCTTCAGCCCCTACTTCAGTGCTATGCCAGAGGGCTCACATTGCTCTCCGGCCGTTCAGGGTTCTTCTTCGGGGCAGCAGGCCATGGCATCTGGAAGTTGTTACGAGTGTGGGGAGCCAGGTCATATGAGGAGGCATTGTCCCAGGTTTCGGGGAAAGGCTGTGCAGTAGGGTTATCAGCCGATGGGTCCAGCACCAGGAGTCCTGCCACCTTGAGGTGGAGGACAGGTCAGCAGGGGTCGTCCGACAGGTGGAGGCCAGTCAGGGGGAGGTCAGTCAGCTCTTGTTCACCCTGGTGGAGCTTAGTCTTCCAGTGCTTTAGCTAGATTCTATGCCATTCCGGCCAGATCAGATGCAGTGGCCTCAGACGTCGTGATCACAGGTATTATCTCAGTATGTGGTAGAGAGGCTTCAGTATTATTTGACCCAGGATCCACCTATTCATATGTTTTAGCATTATTTGCTCATTTTCTGGATGCTCCTCGTGAGTCCTTGGTTCTCCTATATATGTGTCCACTCCTGTGGGCGATTTTGTGGTGGTAGACCAGATCTATCGGTCTTGTGTGATCACCTTCTGTGGGTTCGAGACCAGAGCAGACCTTTTATTGCTCGACATGGTTGATTTTGATGTTATTCTAGGCATGGATTGGCTATCTCTTTATCATGTCGTGCTAGATTGTCATGCCAAGACAGTTACTTTATCCATGCCCGAGTCGCCTAGGCTGGAGTGGAGAGGTTCCTCAGTTAGTGCAGCCAGCCAGGTTATTTCATTCATGAACGCTCGACATATGGTCGAGAAGGGTTGTATGGCCTATCTTGCTTATGTGTGGGACACCACCTCCGAGTCTCCAACGATTGACTCAGTGCTAGTTGTTCGAGAGTTTGCTGATGTATTTCCTTCAGACCTTCAGGGCATGCCTCCGGATCGTGATACTGATTTCTGCATTGATTTAGCTCTAGGCACCCAGCCTATATCTATTCCTCCGTACCGTATGGCTCCGAAAGAGTTGAAGGAGCAGCTTGAGGTGTTGTTGGCTAAGGGATACATCAGACCGAGTGTATCGCCGTGGGGTGCTCCAGTTATGTTCGTGAAGAAGAAGGATGGGTCTATGCGGATGTGTATTGACTACCGCCAGTTGAACAAGGTCACCATTAAGAACAAGTATCCTTTGCCACGCATCGATGATTTGTTTGACCAGATGCACGGTGCTAGGGTGTTTTCTAAGATTGATTTGAGATCAGGATATCATTAGTTGAAGATTCGGGCCTCATATGTTCCGAAGACTGCTTTCTATACGAGATATTGCCACTATGAGTTCCTGGTGATTTCCTTTGGATTGACTAATGCCCCAGCAGCATTCATGGACTTGAGGAATAGAGTTTTCAGGGTGTATATTGAATCCTTTGTCGTTGTCTTTATTGATGACATCTTGATTTACTCACGTAGCCTGGGGGAGCACGAGCAACATTTGAGAGTTGTGCTCCAGACTTTGCGGGAACAGAAGCTATATGCTAAGTTCTCCAAGTGTGAGTTCTGGTTGGATTCCGTAGCATTCTTGGGGCATGTGTTATCCGGAGAGGGTATCAAGGTTGATTCTCAGAAGATCGAGGCAGTTCAAAGTTGGTCGCGTTCTACTTCAGCTACAGAGATCAGGAGCTTTTTGTGCCTAGCGGCTATTATCGCCGATTTGTGGAGGGGTTTTCTTCGATTGCAGCTCCATTGACTAGATTGACTCAAAAGAATTCCCCATTCTGGTGGTCTGACGAGTGTGAGGCGAGCTTTCAGAAGCTCAAGCCGGCATTGACTTCAGCATCAGTTCTGGTATTGCCTTCCAGTTCTGGGATGTACACAGTATATTGCGATGCTTCACGAGTTGGCTTGGGGTGTGTGTTGATACAGGGAGGGAGAGTTATTGCTTATGATTCACACCGGATGAAGGTTCATGAGAAGAATTGTCATGTGCACGATTTGGAGTTAGCGGCGATTGTTCATGCTCTTAAGTTTTGGAGGCACTACTTGTATGGGGTGTCCTGTGAGGTTTATACAGACCACTGCAGCTTGCAGCAGTTGTTCAAATAGAGGGATCTTAATTTGAGGTAGCGCAGATGGCTTGAGTCGTTGAAGGATTATGATATCACCATTCTTTATCATCCGGTAAAGGGAAATGTGGTAAAAGATGCCTTGAGCAGGAAGGCGGAGAGTATGGGTAGCTTGGCTTATATTGCAGCAGAGGAGAGACCTCTAGCCTTGGACATTCAGTCTTTGGCTAATCGCCTGGTGACATTAGACCTTTCAGAGTCTTGTCGAGTTTTAGCACATGTGGTTGCTCAGTCTTTGTTATTGGGGGAGATTAAGGCTCGGCAGTTCGACTATCCGTGCCTAGTAGAGCTTCGAGAGACAGTGGTGTAGGGTGGTGCCAAGGAGGTTACTATTGGCGAGGATGGTGTTTTGATACTTCAGGGCCGTTTATGTGTTCCTAATGTTGATGGCCTAAGGGGGAGGATTTTAGAGGAGGCACATAGTTCTCGGTATTCTATTCATCCTGGTGCTACGAAGATGTATCGTGATTTGAAGCAGCATTACTNGAGGATTCTAGAGGAGGCACACAGTTCTCGGTATTCTGTTCATCCTGGTGCTACGAAGATGTATCGTGATTTGAAGCAGCATTACTGGTGGAGGCGGATGAAGAGGGACATTGTGGAGTATGTGACTAGGTGTCTTAATTGCCAGCAGGTGAAGTATGAGCACCAGAGGCCAGGAGGCCTACTTCAGCAGATGCCCATTCCTGAGTGGAAGTGGGAGCGCATCACTATGGACTTCGTGGATGGGTTGCCTCGGACTTTGCGGAAGGTTGATGCAGTTTGGGTCATTGTGGATAGATTGACCAAATCAGCACATTTCATTCCAGTGGCTACTACTTATACTTCTGAGAGGCTAGCCCAGATCTACATTCGGGAGATAGTCCGGTTGCACGGCGTGCCGGTGTCCATTATATCAGATCAAGGTCCTCAGTTCACCTCACATTTCTGGAGAGCATTGCATAGTGAGATGGGTACCCAGATAGATCTCAGCACAGCATTTCACCCTCCAACTGATGGTCAGTCGGGGCGTACAATTCAAATATTAGAGGACATGCTCAGGGCGTGCGTGATTGACTTCGGAGGTCAGTGGGACCAGTTCTTGCCTTTGGCCAAGTTTTCTTACAATAGTAGTTATCATTCTAGCACCGAGATGGCCCCATTTGAGGCTTTGTATGGTCGGCGATGGCGTTCTCCTATCGGGTGGTTTGAGCCTGGCGAGGCTAAGTTATATGGCACCGACCTGGTGAGAGATGCTTTAGAGAAAGTGAAGTTGATTTAGGAGAGGCTCCGCACAGCACAGTCCAAGCAGAAGAGTTACACGGATCAGAAGGCGCGCGAGGTATCATTTATGGAGGGAGATAAGGTCCAGTTAAAAGTCTCGCCAATGAAGGGTATTATGAGGTTCGGGAAGAAGGGCAAGCTGAGCCCAAGGTTTACAGGTCCCTTTGAGGTGTTGAGGCGATTTAGGGAGGTTGCTTATGAGCTAGCTATACCTCCCAGTTTGTCAGGAGTTTATTCGGTCTTTCATGTATCCATGCTCCGGAGGTACCATGCCAACTTCTCTCACGTGGTTGATTTCAGCACTATTCAGTTGGATGAGAGGTTGGGCTACAAGGAGGACCCAATTGCTATTATTGATAGACAGGATCTCCAGTTGAGTCCAAGAGAGTTTCTGCGGTGAAGGTCCAGTGGAGGGGCCAACCAATCATCAAGGAAGCGACCTTTGAGTCCGAGGAGGACATGCGGAGCAGATATCCGCACTTATTCAGCCATCGGGTATGATTCTAGACCCGTTCGAGGATGAATGTTTGTTTAAGAGGTGGAGAATGTAACGACCCGATCGGTCATTTTGCGTTATCGGACCCCGTTCTCCTAAATGAAACTTCTCATAGCGGCTTATTGTGATTTATGACTTGCGGGGACGGGTGGTTTGGGATTCGGAAGTGTTTAGAGCAATATTGGAACACTTAGTTCCTTATGGTTGGCCCTCTTGGCCACATTTGACTTCGGTCAATATTTTTTAGTAAACGACCTCGGAATCGGATTTCGATGGTTTCGTTAGCTTCGTATGATGATTTCAGACTTGGGCGTATGTTCGGAATGGGTTTTGGATGACCCGGGAGCGTTTCGGCGCCCAATATCGGAATAAAAGTTTCTTTAAGTTCATATTGTGGTTTGGGATGTGTTTTTGTGTTATCGAGGTCCAAACGGAATTCTGAGACCGGGAATAGTTCTGTTATGTCATTTATGACTTTCCTGCAAAATTTGGGATCATTCCGAGTAGTATAGGTTGGTTCGGCGCATTGTTAGCGAATTCAAGAAACTTAAAGTTCCTAAGTTTGATTCTAGGGGTTTTGAGGTGTGATTTTGAGTTTTAGCGTTGTTTTGGGTGTTCCGAAGGCTTGAGCGAGTCCGTATTATGATTTGGGACTTGTTGGTATATTTGGACGGGGGCTCGGGTTGGCCCAGGTTCCTCTCGGGAACCAAACGAGGCCAAAAACTAGCTGAAGCAACTGCTGGTGCACCTGTTCTGGTGTGACCACAAGTGCGGTTGCCCAGTCGCAGGTGCGGGACCGCTCCTGTGGTCCCAGCCTCGCAGGTGCGACCCCAGGTGGGCTGCTCAGTTCGTGCAGGTGCGGGCCCTTTCCCACAGGTGCGGACTCCTGCCCGCAGGTGCGAGCCCAGGCCCTTGTCCCATTTTCCGCAGGTGCGAGCTATTTCTCGCAGGTGCGGTCCTTGAGCCGCAGGTGCGAAACCAAGACTGAGCAATGTGTTTTAAAAACGGGACTTAAGCCATTTTTAGGCATTCTTCTTCTTCCTTGGGGTGATTTTGAGCATGCAAGAGAGACAAACGACCCAGCCATTTTGAGGTAATTAATTACTACCATGAACTTAGTCTAATACTTGGATTCTTAGGTAGATTAACTCATCAATTAGTGGAAATTCAAGGGTTAGAGTAAAACCTAGATTTTATAAAAATTTATAGAATTACCCGTGAATTGGCTATGAAATCATACAAAAATCATATATTAACGATCCTTAGGTTATGGGTGAGTGTTTCCTTGAGAATTTTCAAAATCCGAGCATGCGGGCCTGGGGGTGGATTTTGGGATTTCTTCAAGAATGATGAATTGACTAAATAAGTAGGAAAATTTCATGCTTTGAGTATAATTTGATATATTTACGTAACGTTTGATTAGTTTCGAGTCCTTGGGAGATGAATTTGGAGTTTCGGGTGAGTTCTTGGTCTGGAAGTAGATTCGACACGAGGTGAGTCTCCTTTCTAACCTCGTAAGAGGGAATTGTCCCCGTAGGTGATTTAAATGCTATGTGTGATGTTTGTGGGGGCTACGTACATACAAAGTGACGAGAGTTCGCATGTAGCGGCTATTATTATTATGTCCGGGTAGTTAGGCCCACATCATGCCTTGTGTCTTCCTTAAAAAGAACTATATGCTTAATGAATTAATGTTACATGCGGCTTATTTCCCTGAGATCATGGAATTTTAGAAATTTTAAGGAATTCTTCACTGAAAAGTAATTTAAAAAGAATATTGTGTGTGTATGTGACCGCATCGTAATTTACATTCTGCGAGTGGAGTGTGATTTCCCCCACTCTCATAGGAGCGGGCCATACGCCACGGCGGATTGAAAGATGCACTTATGGTTCGGGTCGTTCGACCCTCGGAAGTGCATAGATTTGGTTATTTTATGGCAATGATGCACTTATGGTTCGGGCTGTTCGACCCTCAGCAGTGCATAGATGTGACTATTTTATTGCAAGGATGCACTTATGGTTCGGGCCGTTCGACCCTCAGCGGTGCACAAACATGATTATTTTTATGGCTCAGGTCGGTTGTCCTTATCCCGTGTGCACATGATAAATTATTACTGAATTCATGGATATTGATTTGACAGATATTTGGGGGAAGATGAAGTGGTAGTTGTTTATTTACTTCCAGCATTTACTTGGATTTCAGTGCCTTATATATTTGTTGCTTTACTACCTTTACATGCCTATCGTTTTCATCATATTCTGTTAAATTATACTACTGGATCTTAGTGAGTGTCAAGTCAACCTCTCATCACTATTTCTTCGAGATTAGACGGGATACTCACTAGGTACATATTTATTTATGTACTCATGTTACGCTTATGTACTTAATTGTACAGGTTCTGAGGCTTGTGCATCTAGTTATCAGACCGGAGCTCGATTCTGATTATAGTTGGACCTGACTTCACTGTGAGATGCTTCTCCTGACGATCCTCGGCAAAACCATGGAGTTTCTTTTGCTTATTTCCCATCTATTTCTTTCAGACAGTGGGACTGTATATTATATCTTTTGTATATTCTGCTAGTATGCCCGTAGGACTTGTGACACTAGTTCCTGGCACACACACGTGGTAGTTATTATGGATTACGAGTCTGTATATATGTTGGCTCACACCTTCTTATGACCTCTTTTGATTTAAACTGGCAAATGATCCTTTTCGATTTATGTTATAAGCTTTAAAACTTGGTATATGTTGAAATGTTTAATCAAATAAGAAAGAACCCTTAGTAAATTGAGTGATGGCTTGCCCGACCCCGCTGTTGGGCGCCATCACGACTTGAGTTAGGATTTTGGATCGTGACATTTCCCTCCCTCGTCGTCATCATCTCCCCTCATCTCTCAAACTCTCTCTCAACCTAGCACTAGCCCTAAACACCATCACCGGCAAGAACCCTCCTATGGTTCTCTTATGTCATCTTCCGACCACTCTTGGTCTCCAAACTCCATGGCTCTTTGATTCCATTAATCCTTGAGCGGATCTCAAGGAAATCCAACTAGTTGTGGTTTGAAACTTTGCTTATCGGCCTGTCTCAGGCCATTTTTCGTTCTTAAGTAATAATCTCTCCTTGTTTTGTTACGAATCTATGGGTTCTTGACATATTCTCCTATCTCTACTATTTTTTCTGAAAAACCCTAACTCGATATTGTCGATTCTTCTCAGATCTTCATAGATCTGAGATGATTCGAATGTTATTAAGTGTTTCCTTCAAAAAAAAAACCCTTGTTTTAACTAATTATTTCGATTTTAGTTGTTCTTTCTAAAACTAGGGTTCATTCCAGATTTTTCTTTAACGATTTTTATAAGTTCTTAATGTTTCGTTAATTGTTTCTTCATCGTCTTGACTGATTTTCGCATGAGTGTTCAAACCCTAGTTGATTCTGTGATATGCTGGTTTCTTCAACTTTCGTTTTGATACTTTTGTTACTTTCTGTGATACCAGACATATTGGTTTACCCCATTTTTTGACTTAAATATTTTTCTCTGTTAAAACCCAGCATATTTTTGGGGAATTTTGCCCTAATTGAATTTTTAGTGTTCGAACCTGCTTTTCCTGCTAAGTGCTATATTTCTGTGAGGTCTTACTTAATCTAATTTCTATTTATGGAAGTTGAGTAATTCTTTCCGGAAATCAGTGTTATTTTGAAAGTTTTACTGATTCCTTTACTCCGTTAGAGATTCGTATGCATAAATCTTGTTTGTTTCCTTGTTTATGAATTTAATTGGCCTTCTATGCCTTAACTGATTGCCCGTATAATTTTTTGATTGTACTGATCCTTTATTTGGTATGATTGGGATTCTAGCCTTAATTAAACTCCCCTGTTATTACTGTTTGATCAATTACCCCTAATTAAGGGAGGTCTATTCCGAAATCTTATGTGATTGGATTCTGTGAGTCTATGATTTCCTTAATTGACTGAATGCTAATTCCTTTACTTTATTTGTTCTACTATTAAATTTCTATATATACAATTTTGTTTTCCTCTCAACACACGAACAATTAGTTTAGAAGACACACACTCTCAATTTCTCTCTTCTTTCTCTGCTACCTATGCTAACTGTTGGTCTAGCCGGCTGAAAGCCAAGGCTAGACAATGGAAATCTACTTGCTTTACATTCTGCACTTTGATTCCTTAACTGATATGTCTCTAGTTCAATTCTGAAACTCAACATTATGTGTTCCTTTATGTAAATCCATGCCTATTCCTGCACTAGTTTAATTGGCTATGTATTTAATTGTTTTCCTATTTACTACTTTACCCAGTATGTTTAAGTTTTACCCTCTCCAGTTCAAGTGTTTAGTCGAGCATGCCTAGATCTCATTTGTCTTGTTTTCATGTTTGTTTAGTTGCCCTTTTTACTCCCCTCAACTAGTTTGCTCATGTTAGTGTCTTAGACTCCTAATGTATTTCATTGATCCTAATTGGTATGACTAATGCACCCCTGTCTTCAACATGACTATTCCAACGCTCTGTCTCTATGTTTTAATTGCCTATTACCATGACTGACTTGTTAAATCTCTGACTCAGTAGACTCCTAGTTGTTCTGTATGTTGTTGTTCCATATGCTCCCCTTAGATCCTGGTCATGTGTTTCTGATGTGAAGCTCTCTATGTTCCCAACCCCTTCACCCCTGTTTGTAAAGCTGATTGTTGAATGGTTGTGAGTTTGAGTACTCTAAGTTTGTGTGGTTGTATGTTGAATCTTTGTTCTTTTCAGAATTGATTTCAAAACTATTTTTCACTCCTGGCATTTCCCTAAGATTGTTTCTATTCCTGAAAATCTTTCCACTCCTAAAAGTGTTATCTCTACACTGTTTTTACCAAGTTCTTTCAAAATTATGTCAAGCACTCTCACTTCTACTCTTAGATTCTTAAGTTCTGCCCCTCCAGTGTGTGTACTGCCTAGAAATCCATGAGATTTCTCCAAACTCTGGCACACTAGGGCTGGCCCTTCCACACTGCACATAACCAGTTCTCTATTAAAAAAAGAGTTATTGGTGTGAGCATTGCCCGGGATGCCTGAGGTCCTTAGGGAACTTTCACACACCAGGACACCCTATTGGCTATGGGGCTCTTGGTATCTGAGACTGTTTTGAAGGACCGGTGTGTCCAGGTTTGCTTTGGGCATATCTGCAGGCTCCCTATAGTATAACTTATATTTATTTATGTAATTCATTCAATTCTAGTATGTAATAATCATCTTTGTAAAGAGATATTGGGGAAATCGGTAA
Organism: Nicotiana knightiana; assembly: GCA_005239525.1. Lineage (NCBI taxonomy): Eukaryota > Viridiplantae > Streptophyta > Magnoliopsida > Solanales > Solanaceae > Nicotiana > Nicotiana knightiana. The sequence continues at coordinate 19,231 of ML373588.1, read as the reverse complement.
AGGGTAGGGATATGATTTTTGTGGGAAAATTGGGTAGAAATCATGTTTTAGGTTTATACTATGTTTATTTGCAGTAGAAATTATGCCTTTAGACCTATATTATGTTACTTGCATTAGATATCATGTTGTAGGACTGTTGTGTTATTTGCATTAGAAAGCCTGTCTTAGGATAATTACGTTTACTGGTTTTGCATATTAGAAAACATGTTCTAGCTCAGTACTTCATTATCACGAAATTTTGCTTCTGCATAGGTCACAATCACCTAGAAATCTTGTCGTTAGGCTACTGCTATAATCCTAACTAATAAAAATGACCATTCTCTATGTGCATTAGAAATCCTATTTTAGAACTGCATTTGCATTTGCTTTAAATCATGTCGCCTAAATAAATAACTGTCTTGTTTATAAAGATGCTTAAAAAAACAGCCCCAATGCCTAGACACCATGTTATAGGATAAAATATGCATGAAACCAAATTTTATAATACTCAGCACCTAGATCAGCATACCTATAGGACTTAATAATTTTAAACGGTTCTAACTGATTCCTCGTACTCTGATCTCACTTAGACAGCATTTTAAAGGGTATTACAGATCCACGCCTAGGCCAGCCTTAGGTAATTAAGGTCCTATAAAGTTGTAAAAATTAAGCTCTAATTATTTGTGAAACTGTCCAGGTTCAACAGGTTATAAAATTAGTAGGCAAATTGATTAGATTTACGCAACTTCACCTTAAAACAATATTGCATATTCTCTGCTATTATGTTCCCCTAGATATCATGTTCTAGGACTTTTTGAAATTCTCTGAAATCTGTGTTTGAGACGTGCTAATTATCTGTTTATGTGTGGAGGTAAACATGAGCCTCTGAATTGTTTTCATATTTGACAGTCCTGTATGTTCTTTGTTGTCGCTTAGATTTTTCCCTTCTTAACACCTTAGGAGAGTCTAGGGCTGCCCTAAAATTAGAGGTCCTAAACACCTCCAGGGCCACAAGTAAGGGGCGGGTAAAGCACACTTAATTAAAACCGCTTATATAACCGCTAAGGGGAGGGTATTTGGGTAGTAAAAGGATATGATGACATGTACGTTGATGCAACGTGTAACCCCTCTAGTTGAGGAAGTATTATCGGGCATTGTACAGATGTGATCCTATAGGCTAACAAACTTAGGACTTCTCCATCTTTACACATATGTGTGCTTGGACTACTTATTTGCTAAATATTCCTTTATTCTGTTTACACATGTGTGCTTAGACTGTTTATCTGTTTATTGACCAATTCACAAAGTAAGTTCAGCTGGGACCCATCGTTGTGGACCTCGAGGGGTGTCTAACACCTTACCCTAGAAGTAATTTCAAGCTCTTACCCAATCTTTGGTAACACAAACTGGTTTCATGAGTTACTTGCAATAGGTGCCCTAACGCACCATAAATCCGTTAGGTGGCGACTCTTCACTTTTCATACCCCTCTCCCAAACGGAAGGGAGTTGTCCCAAATGAATGTCGAAACCCGATTCCGCGAGGAAAAATGGGGGCGCGACAGCATGGCGACTCTGCTGGGGATTTTAGGATTTTAGCACAACAAACTTGCTTTTTGTAAATTAGTCTTAAGCATACTTCTTGTACTAATATGTGTGCACCCTTTCCCTTTCCCCTTATGTAAATTTATTTCCCGTTTTGAGCATTTATGATTTCCTTTACTGTAGAAACTGACTTATTTCTTTGTTTTCCTTTCTTAAACGTCTTTCAATTATTAAATACCGCATTTATTATTTTCCCAACGTGAAAATACGTGACAACATGTTATTTACTGTTGCATAAATCATGCTCAACATCATCTTCCACTCGTGCGTAATAAATCCTTTAGCAACGCTTGATGAGTGGTTGCGCTCTTCCTATATATCACCCTTTAAATTCAAAAAGGCTTATTTGCGATAAAACTAGTCGATCAGCGGTGCAATCGACGATTCCGTGCCTATTCCCCTCAAGTTGTCCGCTTGAGGGTACTAGTATAGATCCCTATAACAACCTTACTCTGATTATAACTGTACATACATCATGGTCAAACCTCACCGGGTTAGTATGTTGTCCACATAATAACCCTTTAAGATATGCCTTATCTAAAAGTCTACCGGGGTTTCCATAATCCCAATGGACGCAACCATGTTTTGTGCATTAATTTTGGAGAACTAAATGCCAATATGCTAATCATCCCTGTAGAAATAGTCTAATCTGGAGGGGAAAGGGCCTAACTTTATTTGTTTTGCAGAAAATGAGGCACAAGGTCCCCAGGTTCGTCATAGTCCAAAATATACCACAACTGCTACTAGACTGGTGGGAAGATCTTTCCTCAAGTGACAAAAAACATGTGAAGAAGGTCCTTGGAAATTTTCCTTCTCTGTTAGACATCCAGCCAAATAACATGTTGATAGAAGCTGCAATCATGTTCTGAGATTGTGAAAAATCAATGTTTCGCTTCGGAGATATAGAAATAACCCCGCTCCTAGAAGAAATCGGGGAATTTGCTGGGCTTCCTTGGGACAGCCCTGGGTTATTGGTACCAGAAAATCGCACTGGTAGGAGATTTCTAAAATGATGGGTCTGAAAAAGAACGCCGATTTGGAGTGCTTAAAGAAATCTTATGTACCATTTGACTACTTGTATGAGAGATACGGTCATAGCAAGTCCTACCGTAAATCCCATGATGATTTTTCCATCACTTCCTTGGGACATATTCATCGCAGCATTTTTGTATTCATTGTTTGCTTCTTGGGTATGATAGTGTTCCCAACGAAAAAAGAAAGAATTCACACTAGATTGGATATGGTCACCAAGACTCTAATGGAAGGAATTGAGGTACAAACATACACCATAGTCCCTATGATTATAGATGATATCTACCGGGCCTTGGACCACTGCCAGAACGGGTCCAAACATTTCGAGGGTTGCAATTTGTTGTTTCAGTTGTGGTTAATGGAGCATCTCCAAAAGGGTCAATATCTCCAGGAATTTCCATGAAGGGCGTGGAATGACCATATTGCCTTCCATCACCCTAAAAGGATGACTTATATTCCGGACATGTTTGCTCAACCAGAGAGTGCTAAGGAATGGGTGGAGTTCTTCGACAATTTGACTGAGAATCAGGTTCAGTGGATGTTTGAATGGTTACCTACTAACGAATTCATCATCAGGTCAAGGGACGTTCCTCACTTGGTGTTGATCGGGTTAAGGGGAATATACCCTTATGTTCCCATCAGGGTTATGAGGCAGGCAGGCAAGAAGTAGATCATACCACGGATCGTAAAGATAAGTCATTTTCGAGCAGATTTTCAGGATGACGACATCCTTTACAAGTGTCAAGCTCAGAATATGTGGCACTCAAAGATTATTGTGGAAAAAGACACCATTGATCCAGACAGGTATCATGTGGGACATGCTCCCTTTTACCCGGCATGGTTGGAGGATAACTTAGCTGGGAAAGTTGAGCCAGGAATCGATCAGTGAAATAGGGTCATAGACGAAGATGCACAAACCCAAGTAAAGTACAACAAGTTGCATAAGAGGATTCATGACTCCGAGGCTGAACATCAGGAGATACACAAGACAGACAAGAGACTAATCAGGGAATAGAGGGAAATGGTTACCACCTCCAATGAAAGGGTAGAATATCTGGAACAGGTATTGATGGAGCTAGAAGGAAAGACAAGAAAGAGGGTCGTTGACTGCCAGAATACTGACGGAAGTGAGGGAGGACATTTGGAAAGAGTATACCTATTGTTGGGCATGCCCGAACTAGGGGACCTGATTGATGGAGCCAGAATGATCAAGCCTGGGGAAGGTCCTTCTAGGGCCAAGTAGATTAGATTTACCTGTCTTTCCTAAATGTAATAAGGCCAATGCCAATAGTGACCTATTTTTTGTTATTTGTCGTGTTGGATTCATCTATTTTTATATTAATGAAATTAGGAAATTATTGGCATCTAAATTCTCCAAAACAATTTGTCGCTAGGCCTACCTCAGGCACAATGAGGCTCCCAAAATAAGACAAAAATTTACATTCCGCAATATGTGTTTAAATACCGCAAATACTCTTTTTAAAACTCTTACTGACTTGGCTACCTTTTGTTTTTCTTTCTTTCTTTTGATTATTCGCATTCCCCAAAGGTTGGTTCGCGCATACTAGCATCATCAGCTTATCATACTAGATCCAGGGGCCCTCCACCTTATTCTCCTCCTAGTCCACCAAAAGGCAAAGGGAAAGAAAAGATGGATGATTTGAATGGCACCAAAAAAGACAACAACATACATGTTGAACATGCAAAAGCTTCTGATGGTCGAGGTACTCAGGCCCCAAAATGATGTGGTATCACAACTTGAGCAGAAAATACTAGAACTCCAGAGTGAGCTCGAGCAGGTCCGGAGCTTAGCAAATCTATCCCTCACACTCAATATCCCAGATGTCAACCATTCAAACACTCAAAACCCCGCACCACCGCAAAACACACCCAACAAATGCCTACAGAATCCTCCTGCACCTCACCATTATACAACCCCACCATAAAATCAAACTATCCCACAACAGTACCAACAAAACACTTACCACACTCCACAAAACACCCCGCCAGTCATTCCTGAACCCCAGAATTCCACCAATGATCAACATTATACCCAAACTCCCGGTCATCAAAATAACCCTATATATGTGGAAACCCTACCTCACTCCACTCAGCCCATATCCGATACACCAGAATCCACTGAGAAGGACTTGCTCATTAAGAACCTAGCTGAAGAGCTCAAGAAGTTGACGAGTCGGGTTCAAGGCGTCGAAGGGAGCAAAGAGATAGAAGATCTGAACTATGAAGACCTTTGCATACATCCTGACGTAAAACTGTCGGAGAATTACAATCCCCCCTAGTTCGAAATGTTTGACGGAACAGGTGATCCCAGGTTTCACCGGAGGACTTATTGCAACAAGCTTGTAAGGGTCGGAAAGGATGAAAGGATCCTAAGAAGATTTTCATGAGGACTCTTACAGGAGATGCTTTATCCTGGTACATCAGCTAGGATCCCAAGAAGTGGGCCAACTGGGTGAGTACGGCGTCTGACTTCATGGAAAGATTCAGGTTTAACATAGAGAATGCGCCAGATATCTTCTACATTCAGAACTTAAAGAAGAAGAACACTGAAACCTTCCGTGAGTATGTCACTCATTGGAGGTCAGAAGCAGCCAAAGTCAGGCCAACATTGGACGAAGAACAGATGAACAAGATCTTCGTCAGAGCACAGGATCCGCAGTACCATGAAAGATTGATAGTTATTGAAAATAACAAGTTCTCCAATATCATCAAACTCGGAGAAAGGATTGAAGAGGGCATTAAAATCGGTATGGTGACAAACTTTGAAGCATTGCAGGCTACAAACAAAGCATTGTAGTCAGGGGGTATATCGAAGAAGAAAGATGCAGGAACAGTAATGGTCGCGCAATAACCCAAAAATCCACTTGTATATCAAACCTCCCCACTTACATACCAAGCACCTCCATCCACATATCAACTATCACCTCCCATATTCCCAGCCACTGCTTATCACACATAGAACTCCCAACCCTCTCACTTTCAGTCACCTCCAACCCCTCCAAACTACCCAAGACCTCGGCCTAACTTTGACCGTAAACCACCTAGACAATACACTGCCATTGCCGAACCCATTGACAAGTTGTATGAAAGGCTGAAGGTTGTTGGTTATGTCACTCTTATCCCTACTGCAACTGTGGAGAATCCATCCCAATGGGTCAACCCAAACAAGACCTGTGCATATCATTCTGGCATGAAAGGGCACATCATTGACGAGTGCCGAACACTAAAGGATAAGACCCAGACCTTGATTGATAATAATTCCATTCAGGACAAAGAAGCTACACCCAATATCCGCAACAACCCCCTCCCAGATCATAGGGGTGAAGGTGTCAATGTGCTAGAGACCGATGAGGAATGGGATCCCGAGGGACCGATTGGACTTATCAAAGAGGGTGACAATCCCAAGAAACCCGAAGTCACGCTCAATCCTATTATAATACAAATACAGCTACCAGTAGAGGTTGAGATATATGCATCAGTTCCATTTGAAGTTGAGATAACACCCCCCGCAACTGCGCATGTTCCATTCGAGGTGGAAGTAACCACGTCTTTCACAGTGACAGTTTCAACCATGCCGCCTTTCAACACTAAGGCTATACCTTGGGATTATGTGGCTGAAGCTAGAAGAAGAGGAAAGAACAAAATAGAAGAATCCGGCACTGCGCAATTGATGACCAGAACGGGAAGAGTCTACACACTAGAGCATTTGGGAGAATCCAGTAAGCAGGCTTCTAACAGACCGCCCGTTATTGAAACAGGCTCAGATGACCTTTGGAGGAAAGTTCAAGCAAAAGAGTATTCAGTCACAGATCATTTGAACAAGAATATTGCTCAGATATCTATCCTGTCACTACTATAGAATTCAGAAGTGCACATGAATGCTCTCTTAAAGGTGTTAAGTGAGGCATATGTACCTAACAACATCATTGGTGGAGAAATGGCCAATATGGTGGGACAGGTGTTGGAAAGTCACAAAATCACCTTCCACGAGGACGAGCTTCCACCCGAGGGTTTGAATCATAATAGGGCACTACAAATTACCGTGCAATGTGAGGACAATTTCATTGCCAGAGTTTTGATAGATGGGGGATCCAGTCTCAATATTTGCCCATTGACAACACTGAAGAGGATAGGCAAAGGCCTGCATGAAATACGATAAGGGATCATGCACGTGAAGGCATTTGACGGGTCTCAGAGGGCTACTATTGGGGAAGTCAATCTCTTTTACAGATGGGGCCTACATGGTTTGGTGTCGAGTTTCAGGTGCTGGACATATCCACATCCTATAATATATTGTTGGGACGACCATAGATACACACCGCTGGGGTTGTGGCATCAACTTTGCATCAGGCAGTGAAGTTCGAATGGAACCATCAAGAGGTGATTATCCATGGATATGGAAGCAACCCCATTTACAATCGTCAGACTATCCCGGTGGTTGAGAATAGAATAAGGCTCGGGGGAGAAACTTATCATCACATCAAGCGGGTAAATTCAATTTAAGTGGTGGAGCAGCAAGATAGAAGGTATACTAGTGTGGAGAGGCTATGAACCCGGCAAGGGTCTTGGCAAAAACCTTCAGGGTATCTCCAAGCCAATACAGTTGAAACGTCATGGTAAAACCTTTGGGCTAGGGTATCAGTACACCTGGTAATAATACAATGACTGGTCACCACCATGGCGTGGTACATACTATCCACTTGAGCAGCCTGTACCACACCTAAGTCAGACTTTCCAACAGACCGACATCATATGGGGATCAGAGGAGGAAGAAGCATTGGCCGCCTTGAGGAACTTGTTCTAGAGGATGATGACATGGACTGTTGTGTAATTGTCGAGGAGGAGGAGGAGGAGGAAGGCCCTACCATCCGAGCTGTGGAGAAAGGATAATTCCTCAAGAATTGGACTATCAGACCGTCCAGGGCCCAACGAGTCCCAGGGTAGCAAGGCTGAACAACAGTGTTTATTTTGTTATTTTCTAAGAAAATGATTTCACTTTTTGCATTTATTTTAAATAAAACCTCCAGCGTTCCAAAAATGTTATTTAAATTATTGAAAATCGCTTTTATATTTCAATGGATCGATATTTATTATTACCATTTTCTCTCATATCTTTATCTATACAGCATTACAATTTCCTGTCTTGATGAACCAACAACTGTGACATGTAATGAGGCAACGCAACAAAAGGATAGTGATTCAGAAGAAGAGGATGCCATACCCGAGGAAATCATCAAGGAAGTAGAGAATTTTGAGAACAAGTCCAAGTTCAACCTGGACAAAACTGAGATAATCAACTTAGGAGATTCCGAAACTGTCAAGGAGATCCGCATCAGCATTCACTTATCACTATCAGAAAAATAAGAGTACACACAGTTCCTGAAAACGATGATATGACCGGTTTAAGTACATCTAATATGGCTCACAAGTTGCCCACAAACCCAATGTGTCCACCATTAAAGCAGAAACTCAGGAAATTCAAGCCTGATATGAGTCTGAAAATCAAAGAGGAGGTCACCAAGAAAATCAACGCCAAGGTCCTCAGGGTGGTTGAATACCCAACTTGATTAGCCAACATCGTGCCAGTTCCAAAGAAAGATGGGAAAGTCAGAGTCTGTGTTGATTATCGGGATCTAAATAGAGCAAGTCCCAAGGATGATTTCCTGCTACCAAACATACACATTCTGATCGACAATTACGCCAAGCATGAAATCCAATCCTTTGTAGATTTCTTTGCCGGTTATCATCAGATTTGGATGGATGAAGAAGACGCAGAGAAAATAGCCTTCATTACACCATGGGGGTGTACTGTTACAAGATGATTCCATTCGGTCTAAAGAATGTTGGGCCACCTACATGAGGGATATGACTACCATTTTTCATGACATGATACATAAGGAGATCGAGGTGTATGTGGACGACGTCATCATCAAATCCAAGAAAGCCACAGATCATATAGCAGATTTGAGGAAGTTCTTTGACAAACTGCAGAAGTATAACCTGAAATTAAACCCTGCAAAGTGTGCATTCGGTGTCCCTGCAGGAAAGTTACTTGGGTTCATTGTCAGCCACCGAGGGATAGAATTGGATCCATCAAAAGTCAAAGCCATCCAGGAGCTGCCACCGCCGAAGAGTAAGAAAGATGTAATGAGTTTTCTAGGACGGCTAAACTACATCATCCGATTCATAGCCTAGTCCAGAGTCATATGTAAGCCAATTTTCAAGATTTTGAAGAAAGATGTGTACCTAGTTGGACCGAGGATTTTCAAAGGGCTTTCAACAAGATCAAGGAGTACCTATCAACACCACCAGTTTTGGTTCCTCCAGAACCAGGCAGACCTTTGCTACTATACCTCGCAATGTTAGATGGAGCCTTCGGCTGCGTTCTGAGACAGCACAACGAGACAGGGAGAAAGGAACAAACTATCTATTACCTGAGTAATAAATTCACTCCATATGAAGCGCGATACTCTCTATTGGAACGTACCTGTTGCGCCTTGACCTGGATAGCTCAAAAGCTGAGGCATTACTTTGGTGCTTACACAATGTACCTCATATCAAGGATGGATCCCCTAAAATATATCTTTCAAAAACCTATGCCTACTGGAAAGCTGGCTAAGTGGCAAATCATGTTGAGTGAGTTTGACATTATTTATGTAACTCAGAAAGGAGTCAAAGGACAGGAAATAGCAAATCATCTTGCTGAAAACCCTGTGGAAGGAGAATGCGAACCCCTGAAAACGTATTTTCCCGATGAAGAATTGATATTCATAAGGGAGGATATTTCTGAATCCTATGACGGTTGGGGGATGTTCTTTGGCGGAGCGGGAAATTTCAAAGGAGTCGGTGTTGGAGCTGCCTTGGTATCGAAAACTGGCCAACATTATCCAGTATCTGCTAAACTCAGATTCCCTGCACCAACAACATGGCAGAGTATGAAGCTTGCATCCTAGGACTCAACATGGCCATCAACATGAATATTCAGGAGTTGTTGGTAATCGGCGATTCAGATTTGCTTGTGCACTAGGTACAAGGAGAATGGGCCACCAAGAATTCCAAGAAATTGCCATATCTGCACCATGTGTAGGAATTGAGAAAGAGGTTCACGAAGATAGAGTTTCGGCATGTTCCCAAGGTTCAGAACGAGTTTGCCGATGCATTGGACACTTTGTCATCAATGATACAACATCCAGACAAGAACTTCATTGATCCTATCCCACTAAGGATCCATTGTCAGCCGGAATATTGTGCTCATGTTAAAGAAGAAATAGATGGGAAGCCTTGGTTCCATGACATCAAAAGGTATCTGACAAAAGGGAAATACCCGGAGGATGCAAACCATACTCAGAAACGCACGCTTCGGAGATTTTCCAACAATTTCTTCCACAGCGGAGGAACCCTATATAGAAGAACTCTTGATTTGGGATTGTTGAGGTGCATCGACGCGAAAGAAGCTTCTAAGTTGCTAGAAGAGATACATGCCGGAACCTGCGGCCCGCATATGAATGGTTTTGTCTTGGCCAAGAAGATACTCAATGCCAGTTATTTCTGGATGAACATGGAGACAGATTGCATCCGGTATGTCCAAAAATGCTACCAATGTCAAGTACATGTAGATATGATAAAAGTGCCGCCAAATGAGCTCAATGTAACAAGCTCACCTTGGCCATTCGCCGCCTGGGGAATGGATGTCATTGGTCCAATCAAGCCCACCGCCTCAAATGGGCATCGGTTCATCTTGGTAGCTATTGATTACTTCACCAAATGGGTCAAAGCAACATCTTACAAGGCAGTGACTAAGAAAGTCATGGCAGATTTTGTCCACGACCGGATTGTTTGCCGATTCGGAGTTTCGGGGTCCATCATCACTGACAATGCCGCCAATCTCAACAGCGATCTGATGAAAGCCATGTGTGAGACCTTCAATATCAAGCACAAGAATTCCACGGCCTATAGACCTCAGATGAATGGAGTTGTAGAAGCCGCCAACAAGAATATCAAGAAGATACTGAAAAAGATGGTAGAAAATCACAAACAATGGCACGAGAAGCTACCATTTTCTTTACTGGGATATCGTACCACAGTCCATACATCAACCAGGGAAACTCCCTACTTACTGGTTTACGGTACTGAAGTTGTTATTCCTGCCGAAGTGGAGATTCCTTCTTTGAGGATTATACAGGAAGCTGAGCTCAGTTATGCAGAATGGATAAGGAACCATTATGAGCAGCTAGACCTCATATACATAAAGAGGATGAATGCAGTATGTCACGGCCAGCTTTATCAGAACAGAATGTCTAGATCTTTTAACAAAAGGGTCAAGCCAAGACAGTTCACACCGGGGCAGCTGGTGTTGAAGAAGATCTTCCCGCATCAAGATGAAGCCAAAGGGAAATTCTCTCCCAACTGGAAAGGTCATTACATGGTTAACAGAGTATTGATGGGAGGAGCCCTCATACTCGCAGAACTGGACGGAGAAGTCTGGCCAAAACCAATCAATTCAGATGCAGTCAAGCGATACTATGTGTAATTGTTTATGTTTCCGCAAATAATGTAAATTGAACTACGCTCGACCTGATTCCCATTTAAGAGGGGATACGTAGGCAGCCCTGTGGTTTCGGTCACAAGTCAATAAAAATCTCTATTTCCCCATAATCAAAAACTGGGGCAGAATTTTGAAAGTCTCGCCTATGAAGGGTATTATGAGGTTTGGGAAGAAGATAAAGTTGAGCCCGAGTTTTATAGGTCCCTTCGAGGTGTTGAGGTGAGTGGGGGAGGTTGCTTATGAGCTGGCCTTGCCTCCTAGTTTATCAGGAGTTCATCCAGTTTTTCATGTATCCATGCTCCGAAGGTACCACGCCGACTTCTCTCACGTGGTTGATTTCAGCACTATTCAGTTGGATGAGAGGTTGGGCTACGAGGAGGAGCCAACTACTATTACTGATAGGCAAGACCGCCAGTTGAGGTCCAAGAGAGTTTCTACCGTAAAGGTCCAGTGGAAGGGCCAACCAGTTAAGGAGGCGACCTGGGAGTCCGAGGAGGACATACATAGCAGATATCCACACTTATTCAGCACTTCAGGTATGATTCTAGACCCGTTCGAGGACGAACATTTGTTTAAGAGGTAGAGAATGTAACGACCCAACCGGTCATTTCACGTTATCGGGCCATGTTCCCCTAAATGAAACTTCCCATAGCGGCTTATTGTGATTTATGACTTGCAGGGGCGGATGGTCTGGGATTCGGAAGTGTTTAGAGTGCTATAGGAACACTTGGTTCCTTAAGGTTGGCCTTTAAGGCCAAGTTTGACTTCAGTCAACATTTTGGGTAAACGACCTCAGAATCGAGTTTCGTCGGTTCCGGTAGCTTTGTATGATGATTTTGGACCTGGGCGTATGTTCGAATGGGTTTCTGATGACCTGGGAGTGTTTCGACACCCAATATTGAAATAATAAGTTCCTTAAGTTCCTATTGTGGTTTGGGACGTGTTTTTGTGTTATAGAGGTTTGAACGGAATTTCAAGACCGGGAATAGTTCCGTTATTTCATTTATGACTTTCCTGCAAAATTTGCTGTCCTTCCATGTAGTATAGGTCGGTTCAGCGCGTTGTTAGCGAAGTCAAGAAAACTTAAAGTTCCAAGTTTGGTTCTAGGGGTTTTGAGGTGTGATTTTGAGTTTTAGCGTTCTTTTGGGTGTTCTGAAGCTTGAGCAAGTCCGTATTATGATTTGAGATTTGTTGGTATATTTGGACGGGAGCTCGGGTGGGCCAAGGTGCCTCCCGGACACCACACAAGGCCAAAAACCAGCTGAAATAGTTGCTGGTGCAACTGTTCTGGTGTGACCGCAGGTGCGGTTGCCCAGTCGCAAGTGCGGGACCGCTCCTGCGGTCCTAGCCTTGCAGGTGCGACCCCTAGCGGGCAGGACATTTCTCGTAGGTGCGGACAAAGTTCTGTAGGAGCGGAGCCGCATGTGTGGTCTCCACTCCGAAGGTGCGGGCCTAGGCTTCCTCATCCATTTCCGCAGGTACGAGCCTTGGCTCGCAGGTGCGAGACCGCAGGTGCGGTCCTTGAGCCGCAGGTGCAGAAACACTGTTCAGACAGTGTGTTTTTATAAACGAGATTTAATTCATTTTCCTTATCTTGTTCTTCTTCCTTAGGGAGATTTCCACCATTTTAGAGGGGCAAACGGCCTAGTTATTGAAGGTAAGTAAATTCTACTCTAATATTAGCTTCATACATGGATTACAAGCTAGATTAACTACCTAAATTAGTGAAAACTAAGGATTTGGGGTAGTAACCTAGGGCTTTTGAAAATGTAGAAAATTACCCGTGAATAAGCTATGAAATCGAGTGAAAATTGTATATTAATTATCCTTAGGCTATGAGTGAGTGTTTCCTTCGAGAATTATTGGAATCTGAGCATGCGGGCCCGGGGTCGGATTTTAGGATTTCTTCAAGAATGGTGAATTTACTGAATGAGTAGGAGAATTTTCATACTTTGAGCATAAATTAATGAATTTGTATAACATTTGGCTAGTTTCGAGTCCTCGGGTGTGGAGTTCAGAGTTTCGGGCGCGTTCTTGGTCCGTGGAGTAGATCCGACACGAGGTGAGTCTCCTTTCTAACCTTGTAAGAGGGAATTGTTCCCATAGGTGATTATAAATAATTGCATGTCCTTATTTGCGAGGGCTATGCACGCACGATGTGACGAGAGTCCGTGCGTAGCTACTACTACTATGTTATGTTGGGTAGTTTTAAGACTCACGAGCATGCTTATATTTGCCTTACATGTATTCCTAAACGTATTTTGAGTTGCTTATTATCCTTGATTTGGCACGAGAATATTAGAAAGTTGTAGTCCATGAATATATTGCTTAGGTTCTTGCCTTAAAGAATAATCTCTGATAATTCCCTAACAATTGGTAATTTTATGTATGTATGCGGCACCGCGTCACATGTATGATTCGTGAGCGGAATAGACCTAATATTATGTCAACCGCGTCGCATGTTCGATTCGCGAGTGGGGTAATAGATGCATCTATGGTTCAAGCCGTTCGACCCTCGGCAGTGCATATTTATTTTCTTCGCGACGTTTCGGCCGTACGTTTCCGGCCTATTATGTGCTATATGATTTACTGAGAATTTTTTGTAATTGTATAAACTGGTTCATGTTAATAAGGGAATTTAGTACATTATGTGCTAGTGAAATTTGACATGCAAAGGTAAATACAACTATACTTGATAATTTATCTCTTTGTGATTTCTACGACTGTTATGCCTGCCTAGTTCCTATTAAATCATGTTATTTAGAAATGTTGACCCTAGTAAGCATCACGTCTACCTCTCGTCACTACCTCTTCGAGGTTAGGCGGGATACTCATTGGGTACATATCTGTTTATGTACTCATGCTACACTTTTGTACTTAATTGTACAGGTTCTGAGGCTGGTGCATCTGGTTATCAGACCGGAGCTCGATTCTGATCTTAGTTGGACTCGACTTCACGGTGATCTGCTTCTCCTAGCGATCCTCGGCAGCACCATAGAGTTTTCTTTTGCTTATTTCCCGTCTATTTCTTTCAGATAGTGGGATTGTATATTATGTTTTGTATATTCTGTTAGTATGCCCGTAGGACTTGTGACACTAGCTCCTGGCACACACATGGTAGACTCCATATTTTTGGGACTGTATATATATTGGTTCATGATCCTTGTGGTTGTATTTACTTAAGTTGGTTAATTTATCTGCTTTTACTTAAATGATCTAAGCTTAAAATTTAGTAAGTGTGGGGTTGATATGTCAAATAAGGATAATCTCACTAGTAAACAACTGTTGGCTTGCCTGACTCCGGTGTTGGGCGCCATCACGACCTGTGTTGGATTTTGGGTCGTGACACATATGCTCCCCTTAGACCCTGTTCATGTGTTTCTGATGTGAAGCTCTCTATGTTCCCAACTCCTTGACCCCTGTTTGTAAAGCTGATTGTCGAACGGTTGCGAGTCTGAGCACTCTGAGTTTGTGTGGTTGTATGTTGAATCTTTGTTCTCTTCAGAATTGATTTCAAAAATTTTTTTCACTCCTGGCATTTTCATAAAATTGTTTCTATTCCTTAAAACCTTTTCACTCCTAAAAGTGTTATCTCTACACTGTCTTTACCAAGTTCTTTCAAAACTATGTCAAGCACTCTCACTTCTACTCTTAGATTCTTAAGTTCTGCCCCTCCAGTGTGTGTACTGCCTAGGAATCCATGAGATTCCTCCGAACTCTGGCACACTGCTCATAACCAGTTCTCTATTAAAAAAATGGGTCTTGGTATGAGCATTGCCCGGGATCCCTGAGGTCCTTATGGAACTTTGACACACCAGGACACCCTATTGGCTATGAGACTCTTGGTATCTGAGACTGTTTTGAAGGCCTGGTGTCTCCAGGTTTACTTTGGGCCTATCTGCAGGATCCCTATAGTATAGCTTATATTTATTTATGTAATTCATTCAATTCTGGTCTGTAATAATCATCTTTAAAACAGATATTGGAGAAATTAGTAAAAGGGTAGGGATTCTTATACGATTTTTGTGGGGAAATTGGGTAGAAATCATGGTTTAGGTTTATATTATGCTTATTTATAGTAGAAATCGTGCTTTTAGACCGATATTATGTTACTTGCATTAGAGATCATGTTGTAGGACTATTGTGTTATTTGCATTAGAAACCTGCCTTAGGATAATTACGTTTACTGGTTGCATATTAGAAAACATGTTATAGCTCAGTACTTCATTATCACGAAATTTTGCTTCTGCATAAGTCACAATCACCTAAAAATCTTGTCGTTAGGCTACTGCTGTAATCCCGCCTAATAAAAATGACCATTCTCTATGTACATTAGAATTCATGTTTTAGGACTACATTTGCATTTGCTTTAAATCATGTTGCCTAAATAAATAACTGTCTTGTTTATAAAGATGCTTAAAAAAAATAGCCCCAACGCCTAGACACCATGTTATAGGATAAAATATGCATGAAACCAACTTTTGTAATACTCAGCACCTAGATCAGCATGCCTATAGGACTTAATAATTTTAAACGGTTCTAACTGATTCCTCGAACTCTGATCTCACTTAGACAGCATGTTTAAAGGGTATTACAGATCCACGCCTAGGCCAACCTTAGGTAATTAAGTTCCTATAAAACTGTAAAAATCAAGCTCTGTTTATTTGTGAAACTGCCCGGGTTCAACAGGTTCTAAAATCAGTAGGCAAACTAATTAGGTTTATGCCACTTCGCCTTAAAACAATATTGCATATTCTCTGCTTGATATGTTACCCTAGATATCATGTTCTAGGACTTTCTAAAATTCTCTGAAATCTGTGTTTGAGACGTGCTAATTATCTATTTATGTGTGGAGGTAAACATGAGCCTCTTAATTGTTTTCATATTTGAGAGTCCTATATGTTCTTTGTTGTCGC
The DNA here is from genome assembly GCA_005239525.1 of Nicotiana knightiana. Taxonomy (NCBI): domain Eukaryota; kingdom Viridiplantae; phylum Streptophyta; class Magnoliopsida; order Solanales; family Solanaceae; genus Nicotiana; species Nicotiana knightiana. Next base: position 3,136 of record ML373588.1, on the reverse strand, counting down.
TTAGATTTTTCCCTTCTTAACACCTTAGGAGAGTTTAGAACTGTCCTAAAATGAGAGGTCCTAAACACCTCCAGGGCCACAAGGAAGGGACAGGTAAAGCACGCTTAGAGTTCGTTAATTAAAACAACTTATATAACTGTTAAGGGGAGGGTATTTGGGTAGTAAAAAGATATGATAACTTGTACGCTAATGTCACGTGTAACCCCTCTAGTTTTGGAAGGATTATCGGGAATTGTACATATATGATCCTATAGGCTAACAAACTTAGGACTTCTCCATCTTTATACATATGTGTGCTTGGACTATTTATTTGCTAAAAATTCCTTTATCCTGTTTACACATGTGTGCTTAGACTGCTTATCTGTTAATTGACCAATTCACAAAGTAAGTTTGGTCGGGATCCACCGTTGTGGACCTCAAGAGGTGCCTAACACCTTCCCCTCGAAGTAATTTCAAGCCCTTACCAATCTCTGGTAACACAAACCGGTTTCATGAGTTACTTTGAATAGGTGTCCTAACCCACCATAAATCCGTTAGGTGGCGACTCTTCACTTTCCATACCCTTCTCCCAAAAGGAAGGGAGTTGTCCCAAATGAATGTCGAACCCGATTCCGTAAGGAGGGACACGACAAATAATGATAAGAAAATAATAAGATGTCACAACAAACTATATTGAAATATAAAAAAAAGGAAGTACGTCGAAGTACTGGTAATGAAAAAAAACGGTACCACAGGTGATAGTACTAATAATAATTACACTAAATATAATGAAGGAAAGCTAATGATAGCAATAATAGGAAGAAGTACTAAAGTCTTCTTTTCTTATGAAGTGTTATTACAAAAAGAAAACGATAATATTAATATGACAGTAGTAGTTATAGTACTACTTAGTAAATAGTGATAATAGTAACAGATAAATAACAATAATAAGGTCTCAAATTAGTAACAAAATATTTAATCTGAAGTAGATGTATGCCAATCCCCAGTAATGGTGCCAAAAATTTGACGACACCAATGTGTATAGGATTTTCCTGCTCGTGCTTTGTAAAATTCTAGTATAGTTTATGATATCGTCCCACAGAGATTGGAACATCTATACTACTGACTTTTAATATTTTAACTACTATTTGAGAGAATAAATTTGATGAAAAATGAGTGAGGTTTAAAGCTTGTTAATGTCACGATCCGAATTTCCACCGTCGGGGCCGTGATGGCGCCTAACGCTGCACTTGCTAGGCAAGCCAACATTAGAAGTTTTCAACATTTTAAACATTTAAAACTATACGGGATCCACTGTCATTTAACACATGATACCAAAATAAGGAATAAAAATTGTGAAACAATACTGTTTAATAATACTGATATGTCTAACTACCCATGGTCTAGAGTCACAACTCACGGACTACTAAGAATTTACTACAAGCATTTGGCTGAAAGGAAAATGTATAACTGTTTGTGAACCAAGTAAAACAGTATGTGAATATAAAGGAAGGGACTCCAGGAATTTGCGGACGTCGGCAGATCTACCTCGGGTCTCCTGCGCAGATGTCAGCTATTATCTCAAAATCAGCTTGAACCGATACCTGGATCTGCACAGAAAGTGCAGAGTGCAACATCAGTACAACTGACCCCATGTATTGGTAAGTGTCGAGCCTAACCTCGGCGAATTAGTGACAAGACTAGGACAAGACACCACATAAACCTGAATGGTATAATCATGTTAATGGCAACAACGATAAACATAGAAATAAAGCAGAAATAATAAGAAGAGGACATGCAATGGGGAATCACAATATAAGAAGTGAGAAACAATAAGAAAATCCCAATTTGAACAGAAATCCTCAAATAAATTAAGCAATTAAGACAATAAAGGAAAATTGCACGGCATCACCCTTCGTGCTTTTACTCTCAACCTCACCAATATATAAATAGAACGACACGGCATCACCTTTCGTGCATTAAACCTCACATAATATACACGGCATCACCATTCGTGCTTTATCACTCTCATATCATGGCACGACATCACCCTTCGTACATTAAACCTCACATATCATGGCACGGAATTACCCTTCGTGCTTTACACTCTTCCTCACAATATAAATAAATCATGTACGACATCACCCTTCGTGCTTTACACTTTTCCTCACAATATAAATAAATCATGCACGTCATCACCCTTCGTGCTTTACACTCTTCCTCACAATACACAGAATCAATAACAACGGGTAGAGAGAAGTGATCTGTGGCTAGAATTCATGATTTTAAGCATTATATACCTTGCATTTTATGTGCTTTAATGATAAAAATACACGTCGTATGTGCCTAATGGAGTTTATTTAATGTGTAGGTGAGTTGGAAATGGAAGCCGAGCTAAATGAGAGCATAAAC
>ML373587.1:26381-59935 GCA_005239525.1 Nicotiana knightiana | reverse complement strand
GTGAAATTCAAAACCTCATATATTTGTCTGAGTACAACAAAAAGTAATCACAGTTGGTGTTGTCGTTATTGTTTTTGGCATATAAACATCAATTTTTAATTAAAAATAATACAAAAATATTTGATACGATGAAAAGTTTAAAGTTACCAGTGTGACAATGGCACCTTTTAGTTAGCTATAAGTCCAAGCCAATTTATAAACAAAAAGAAAATATAAATTCTTAATAAACTAGTTTTTTTTTTCTAGTAGGACTAGTTTGTGGGTTATTTATATCTTTTTTTAAATATATAAATATTTGGTTTTTTTTTTGTAGCATCCAACAGCCATATGAACATCATCAGATTCATCGCACATATGTTCAAGTCCCATCAGATCAATTTGTGTTGAATCAACGTGACATGTATTCTTCCTCAAGGTATTAAATATTCTTTCACACATATGATAATCTACACTCAACTTCTATGTATAATTTATGCATATTTTTATCCTTGACAGGCCTATGTTTAATCATGATTCCGAACTCGCATTTACTATCCGACCAAATTTATCTCCAGAGATATTTTCTTTTGAAATCTTATCATTTTTCTGTTTACAGTTTTAGAATATTTACCTATTTATACTACATTATAAACTTATTTACACCCGTAGAGGAATTATCACTTAATACATTAGTATATACAAATAATCTATTAGACTCCGAACTTACCCATTTTTTCTCCTTCTTATACTTAAACACTAATGTCAATCAAAAATTTTGTAATCTCAATAATTTTTCATATATATGAAACAATCAAAGCAAAAAAAAAATACATACAAACTAAGTTCCTCCATCACCCACAATTACAATTATAAAGCAAAATGTTGATTTGGGTAATCAACGTTGTTGCTTTAATATCATATATATAGTGTTGTTATCCCTAACATAAACAATATTCAATTTGAGTACATGGTCTATAAGCTCGTTGATAATCTAAAAGCATATCCAATTACTCGTCTCTATATATAATTAGTAAATTTGTCCGCACTTCGCACAATTAAATTAATGATGTGATCCGTTTATAAATAATTGAATTAAGACAATGCTATTGAAATAATTATTTTATTATAAAAATTATGTTTATCTAATAGATAATTAAGTCTAAATCATTTTATAGAAATTATTCTTGGTCTACTTCTTTGTCTCAAAATTCTACGCATTTCTAGTTAAAAAGAACAGTTGTAGACACTTAAATGTAACCCTCTCATCTCAGTTTTGTTATTAACAACTTGTTTGGATGGTTGTTACGTATCATTTCATAATGTATCGTATCGTACTGTATTGTATTGTACTGTATCGTTTGAGATACAATATTTGAATAGATTGTGTCGTCTGTCATCATTTCATGATATCACACACCAACAATATGAAGAATAAATTTGCAATATTATAAAGAAAAAGTATGATACATGGTAAAATTATTATATAAAAAGGTAGGGTAAATGATAAACTAAAATTATTTAATAATAATGAAGGGAGAGATTGAGAGAAAAAGACAAGGCACGACGGGATCACACCAAATCGACCGTTACATAAAGTGACACATTTCGTTTTTATGTAACGACGGATTTAACGATACGATATAATACAATTTAAGTAACAATAAAAAATAATCATATTTTTAAAGTAACAATACAATACAATACAATACAACACAATGGATAACAAACCATCCAAACAAGCTGTAAGATATCTAGTAAATATTTTTAAAAGATTCTATTTTCACGCTTTATGTATTTTATAAAGAAAAAGCAAAAACAAAAAACTTTTCATTTGATCATATTCTCATTATCTCCTTGATATTTTTTAAATTTTCCTATTCCTTTTTTGTTATTTTTTTCTCTTTATCGGCCCTTCTTTTTCTGTCAGGTAATTCTATAGTCATTCAATAATCTTAGTTACAATTCTCCATCTTCCTCTTCATTCATCGATATTTTTTTTAATTATAAAAATCATATGCCAATAAAATGCATAATTGAATGCTCGAATATTTCTCAAGTGTTATTTTCTTTTTGTTTTTTCCTCTTTTCTTTTCTTTCTCATATTCAAACCCTCGAGCAAATGAGAAATTGTTATCCTTTCTTGAATTATCAAATTAATAACTCTTTTTTCCTACTAATATTATAAAAAATTCAAAAAATCGATATCTCTTGATTAATCATATGGCATTACAACACACCTATCTTCTAAATTAATAGGGAGAAGTTAAGAAAAATATGGCTTTAAGAGATACATAGTTGTAAATCACACAGAGAAGCGTAATAGATATGAAGAAATTAGCGAGATTGTCACGACCTAATTTCAGAGTCGTAATGGCGCATGTCGTGGAACCAGGCAAGTCGCTCTTTTTAACTAAGCTAAATTCAATTTCTCGTAAAAATACAATTTTAAACGAATTTATTGATAATATTAAGAATTTGAAGTTTAAAAACAATGTTTGAAAACTAAATTTAAACCTCCAACCCCGGATCCGGTGTCACTCAGTCATGAGCTACTATAACATAAAAAAAAAAAGGATAAATGGACAACATTGTCTCAAAATAAAGAACAAGAGGTAGAATAAGAAAGAGAAGACGAGGTCGCGATCGGCAGCTACTACCTCGACAACTCCAATGAAAACTCAAACAGTTGCTCAATATCCACTACCAGGTCCCGATGTACCTGGATCTGCACACAAGGTGCAGGGGGTAACGTGAGTACACCAACTCACAAGTAACGAACCCAAACTATGGACTGAGAAGTAGTGACGGACAAAACCTCAAAATTTTACAATAAACAATATACAAAATTTAGACTTGCTAACAGTTTATCAGGATAAGTAAATATGCCAAGTATGCCAGTATAATCTACATGCCATCATAAAAATATATGTATTAAACCAGTGTGGATATGCACATAGTGCTCACAACTCTCCCACAGAAGTCCACTCAGTACTATACATGGCTATCAGGCCCAGGTAAATTCCATCCCGGAATATGCATAAACACAAGTGACCGTAGTCACTCCCTACTGAGGAAAAAGGCCAATCCAGCCCCACAGAGAAAGTCCATCTCCAGAATACAACACTCAGACAAGATCCATGCTCAGGGACGATCCATCCCTCACATAACATCCACTTCGGACAAGATCCATGTCCAGGGAAGATCCATCCCTCACATCAATGCGCTCACTGGGGGTGTAAAGAGTCCGGAGGGGTCCTAGTGTCCCACGCGCGTGATTTAATATCGCTGCGGTGTGCAGTCCAATCTCATAACTGTCTCAATAACAGGCTCTCGGCCTCACTCAGTCATTACTCTTCAGTCTCACTCACATGGATCACAGATGCATCCATCAGCCCGAGAAAATGATAAGTATGCATATAATTACCAATACTGAGACTGAGATATGAAGTGATATGCTATGACGGGACTGAGTATTTGAAATCAAATAATCACAAAATGAGACAGTAATATATGACCACTCGGGTCTCAGCATTTTCGACGTGAAGCCTAACATTTATATTTAACATGATTTCTAACAGGTTCACAATTACCACATTAACAGAAGTACATATATCATCAGGGAACAATCACTAAGCAGTGCCATGGGATAAGCCAGGCTACAAATACTCCGTGCACGCCCGTCACTTGGAATATGCGTCACCTCAATAATAGTCATAAATCATTTAGCTCGGCGTTTCGAATCCTCATAACCAAGTTTGAAAATGTTACTTACCTCAAACCCGGCTAAAATACTATTCCGCAGTGCCTTTGCCTCTAAATCCGGCCTCTGAGTGCTCCGAATCTACCAAGTTCAGATTTTTATCATCAATTTATGCTTAAGGAATGAATTCCAATTGAAAAGTACCAATTTTAGCTCAAAACCCGAAATTAGTCAAAACCCGACCCCCGGACCCGCATCTCGGAACCCGACAAATTTTATACCAAAATGTTCTTTATCATCCCAGAGTTCGTACATATAAAGAACACTAGAATCAGAGTTTGTTTGACCCCTAAAATCAATCCCTAAATGTCTCATAATCTCAAGCCCTAAACCCACCTTTTACTACTGATTTTCATGAATTAAATGTTGAGATTGTGTTCTATAATCACCTATAAATGAGTTTTACTGATCAAAACACTTACCTCTATGAAGAACACTGATTTCCCTCTTCAAAAATCGCCCCCAAGCTCTCTGTCCGTACAAATAATGGTGTTAAAAGGTCTAATGGTCACGGAGGGTTTTAATTTTTACTTTCTGCCGAGGGGTTCCGCATTTGTGGCCCATGTCTCGCACCTGCGAGACCGCACCTGCGGTCAAAACAACCGCACCTGTGACTTTTCATTAAACGGCCTAACTCCGCACCTACGACCTCTTCCCTGGCTGGCCAAATCTCGCACCTGCGGAGCCTCCTTCCGCTCCTGCGGGCCCGCACCTGTAATGACCCATCCGCAGTTGCAGTTACACCAGCACCAGCAACACAAGCACTCCAAACTCCCCGTTAACCACTCAAAACCATCACGAGCCCCTCAGGACACCAACTAAACATACCAACACCTCATATATGATCATTCAAACTTAGTTGCACTCCCGAAGCACTAAAAAGAACATCAAAACACCAAAATCACATCAAATTCAAGCCTAAGAACTTTAAAATTTCTACAATCCTCCAACGATGCCGAAACTATCCAAAACAACTCCGATTGACCTAAAATTTTGCGAACATATCAAAAATGACATTACGAACCTGTTTCAACTTCCAGAATTCCATTCCGACCGTGATAGCTTATTTTCTATTGCCGACCGGAAATCACCAAAAACTAACTTTCGCTAATTCAAGCATAATTCTACACCGGTCCTCACCAAAATATTCCGAACACACTCCTAAGTCCCAAATCAACTAACGAAGCTATCTGAGCCATAAAATCCGCATTCCAAGGTTGGTTACCAATAAGTGAACTCTCAATTGACTTTTCCAACTTCAATGCTATTTTTAAAGACTAAGCGACTAAACTCTCACTACAACCATTCCGATTTCAAGCCTACCAACTCTAACACATCGATAACAGTATAACCAACCTATGACAAGTCAATAACAATAATAATAATACAATTTTTACGGGACGACCGACCAGGTCGTTACAAAGATAATCTCTTTAAAATATCAAAAGTCCATTAAAAGGTACCATAACACAAATCATATCAAGTGTTTCTGGATGAGTAAAAATATTNACCATTCCGATTTCAAGCCTACCAACTCTAACACATCGATAACAGTATAACCAACCTATGACAAGTCAATAACAATAATAATAATACAATTTCTACGGGACGACCGACCGGGTCGTTACAGAGATAATCTCTTTAAAATATCAAAAGGCCATTAAAAGGTACCAGAACACAAATCATATCAAGTGTTTCTGGATGAGTAAAATAATCTTATTGTCTCAAATTGTCATTTGCTTTAAGCATGTAATAATACTTTCTCAATTCTTTCTAAAATAATGAAACAATAATCAAATTCAATGTAAAATTTATTACAATCGTCCCTATCTTTTTTTTTAAAAGGCATTTTAATGTAAGACAAAAAGACAAAGTTATTATTACATATAAATGCACACTAAGCCTGGAACATACTAAAACACCAACAATGAGAAGAAAAAAAAAACTTATGTACAAAGATGAAAAGGAGAAGAATGGTCAATGAAGAAAAAAGAGACAATGAAAGAGAAGATTGTGCTTTAGTATTTATAGTAATCAACTACAAGTAATAAGTTATATTTAGTAATAGGAAAACAAAATTTTGTGGTCAACATATAACAGATGCAATTTTTGAAGTTTATATCTGAATTTGACAGAGTTCGGTGAAGATTCGAGTTGAATTTTGGTTAAAATTTTAGAATGAAACTCGAAAAAGCAAACATAAATAAATTATATATTTTTGTATGTCAGTTGTACAATCAATATACAAAATATATACAAGTTGTATACAAATATATGTGAAATTGTAACTTTGGACCGACTCTGAACAACAAAAATTTGTATTCCAGTTGTACATAAATCATAGATTTGTATATATTTTGTGAACAAAGTTTAGTTACTTTCTTAAATAGAACTAAATTGGGTAAATAAGTTTAAAATTTTGTATACATACAAAAATATCCCACAATATTTTAGCTCAGTAAGAATAAGAATAGGCAACGAGCAAAAAAGTGAGAAGGCCTTTGTTAAATTACGTCCAAATTCCCACATCCGATTGGGATGAATGATTTGATCTCTTTATATAGTTGTGAATATTCTTTATTTCTTGAATTAATTTTTGGATTGAGTTATACAAACTCAAACGTATGGGGAGTCATAATTCCCCCATTGCTTGTGGATGAGTAATTTAACCTCTTTATTTGATCTCGGACAATCAAATTAATTTTTAGGATTGAGTTAATTAGCTAATCTCAACTTTTTATCAAAATATAAACTTTACTCTCAACTTACATAAGATGAAGATACAACAAGTTGCTCTATTGCCCTTTAGTTGGTAATGTTAGTAATTTAATTCAACATTAATATGTATGTTGCTTTTGTTGTTCCTATGCAGGGATACAATGTCTACTCTAATAGGGCTGCCATTCCTTCAACGAGAATTCGTAAACCGAGGTTACGATGGTCAAAAGAAATTTTATTTTTCTTCTTTTCTTGAATATTATTTTTTAAAATTGTATAAATGCAGGCTAACTACGGTAGAGGAAGAATGCCAATATTGCGTGGATCGTCTTCGCGTTCAGGAGTATGTCTAATAGGTAATTTATATTCATGGTTTATATTTAATATATATGTGCATCTTATTTTGTAATAAATTTATCTTTGAAAATGCATGCTAGTTTGTGTATTGGTTCCAAATTGGTAATAAATAAAAAATTCGTACTAGGTGTTTACTAATACTTAACCATGGTCAATTATATAAACCCTTAGCTCATTAAATCATCTAACTATAGTACGTTAAAAGACGTATATATTTGTATCTATTTATTTATGAAATGAAATGAATGCAGAGAGAAGTCATTCAGAGAGAATACATGGAGGCTACAAATCATCAAAATCCAAACGTTTCACGGAATACCAACATGGATTACCGACAGGAGCCACGAAATCCACGGACTATGTAATAAGAAATATTTATTACTACTAATTATGCATCTTTCTAGCAGTATATATATCGTTATATTAACAAGAAAAAATATTTTTTCCATAATTTATTAATTAAAATAAAGAAGAGATTGTGAAATCAATTGGTGACCAACACAATTGCATTGCAGACCAATTTGTAACAGGCTATATGATCCAAGTTATGCTGAGATTGGTCAACCAGTGGATCCTTACTTACGCTTTTTGGAGTTGAATCCAAACTTCTGTAAGTAATTATCTTTCATTTATATTTCACTTTGACATATATAGCATTTTGTTTTTGACAGATTATATTTCCGCTTAATTTTCAGGAATAGAGACAACAAGTGGAGAACATATTGGGCTGACCACAACTTTTGATGGTATCTAGCAAAGAACAAAAACTAAGAAGGTTTTTTATTTATTGTTAAACTTAAAAACAAATACTGGGTCATTTTGAATTTTTTTTTAATTTTCTTTTATTATTTATTTATTTATTTATTTTTGTGAGGGAGTTCAAGAAATGTTCGATGAGAATCGAATTCATACCTATATATAAAAGTTTTACAAACTACTCCCTATTCGATTATCTTGCTATGAATCTTTCTCTCCTTTTTTGGGGGACCTTAATAATATCTTTTTATTTTGCTCTATGGTGTGTTCGTCGAGTTCTTTTTTTTTTTTAAATGTTATCAAAATAATTGATTATTCCTCCTTCAAGTTTCAAGCGCTATGAATAGTATATTCAATAGCACTGGTATTCCATAAATTCATGATTTAGGTTCTTGTGCTAATGTTTATTTGATAAAATAATACTCCCTCCCGTCCACAATAGGTGATCAATTTATCTTTTTATTTTGGTCCAAAATAAGTGTCCATTTATATAATTAAGAAAAAATTTAATTTATTTTTCCAAAATTACCCTTATGTACGTATTCGTAAATAGTTGTTCACTCCTCATATTAGCTATGCTGCAACATTTAATTAAGGGTAGTTTAGTCACACTAACTATTTTTGTCTAAAATTTTGTATTTCCTTATTGGATGTGTCCAAGGGAAATTGATCACTTATTGTAGATCGGAGGGAATACTCAACAAGAACTAGTACTCATTACTCCAATAACCTTCTATGACCATTGCTTAGAGCGCATTGCACTGTCACTCGTGTAATACTATCACTATGTTTACGGTCCGGCCGACAACTTCATTTCACATTTAATTATGTGGGCGTTTGGACATAAAAATTATAATTTAAAAAAAAAGTATTCGGAGTTAAGTTGGAAAATGATATTTGAAATTTGAAATTATGTTTGAACATGTATTTTACTTGAAAAAATATTACAGTTTTGTGAATGAATAAATAAGTTTTTCTAAAATTTTGAAAAAGTGCTTTCTCTTTTTTTGAAAAATTTCCAAAAACTTACAAAATTTATGGACAAACATATTTTTGATTTTTTTTAAAGAAGGAAAAAAATTTAGAGAAACTACTAGCTATGTCCATTTATAAGTAACTCATTACCAAAATTGGCCAATTCACCAAAAATTACTAATATTAGCCAATTAGCTATTTGTAGCAAAAATAAATCAAAATTTTTATTTCTTTTGAGTGGGTATTATTATAATGGATTGAGTATATCTTAAGGAGCTTGAATCTCAATTTTGGGATGATTTGGGGAAGTTTTGAGATGGTTTGAATTGAAAATTCGAAGTAATAACTGAACATGAAAAAATGATAGGTGTATCTTATTGTGTATCATTCATGTATCACATATGTATTATATTTGTATCAATTGCGTAGCACATGTATATCCGTGTATATCTGTGTGTGAGATACATGCATGATACATGTGTCGTAGAAGAATTTTTTTAACTCAAATTTGATTACGAATTTTGATACAAAACCTGTCCAAATCACCTCCAATCTTTTCAAATTTTATATATTGATTTATCTATATGTTTTCAATGAATTTCAACTATACCCATTGAAAAAGTTTCTTTTTTGCTTAGATTTTTTGGAATATTGTACATTTTTTTATTTATTTCATCACCTTATTTACTACCTCATCCATTAAATTTCCTTGCCGCCTTGCATCTAATGTTGCTAATCATGCTTAAAAATATAAAAAGTGATTTTTGCATGTGGTTCTTTGAGAGAAAGAACCTTATTTATTTGATTTTTTAATTTTTATATGTGCTTGGCTAGTTTTGGTAAGTCTGACTAATGGCTAGAGATTGGTAAATTGAGACTTATTTGAGACATTTGTGTAAGTTTTTCAAAAATTTATAGACAAACGGGCCTATGTTTCCTGCTGGTAATTACCCAAATGTGATGACCCAAAAGGTCAACTTGTGTAAATTTAGCAAAAACTGTGTTCCGAGGCCCCGAAAGCCTCCGTTAATCTCACCTCGATGTGCGTGTGCAACCCGAGCGCGTAGCCGGGAAGCTTTTATGTGGAAATGTGTTAAGCAGTTGAATTGATGATAATTAATGAAATAAAGTTGACTTTGGTCAATATTTTTGGTAAACGGACCCCGACCCGTGATTTGACTGTCCCGGAGTATTCGTAGGAAAATATGGGACCTGGGCATATGCCCGGAATCGAATTCCGAGGTCCCAAGTCCGAGAAATTAATTTTTAATGAGAATTGTTTCTGAAAATAAGAAAGACTTTTGAAAATGAACTTTGATGTGAAATCTGTGTTACCGAGCCCGTATTATGATTTCGGATCCCGGAACAGGTTCAATATGTGTTATGTGAGTTATCTGTGAAATTTAGTAAGAAACGGACTTGGTTTGATGTGTTTTAGATCAAAATTAGAGAACTTAGAAGTTTACGAACCTCGAGTTTGGACCAAGCGGGCCCGGGGTCGAATTTTGGTATTTTTGGAAGAATTATGGAAAATGTATAATTAGGCTTTGGGATTGAGTTATTGATGTTATTAAGTCAATTATGTCTAGATATTATCGTTTCAGAGTTGGATTCAAGAGGAAAGGCCGTGATTGAGGCTTCACTTGAATTCTTGGAGCCGAGGTAAGTTTTCGGCCTAACCTTAGCTTGAGAGAGTAGGTATAGAGTCTTATTTGCTATGTGTAATTCATGTCCAACGTATAGGTGAGGTGATAGGTACCTATATGTTGTGGTCAAGCATGTCCGTGCGTCGATCTTCGATGAGTTATTTAATGTTCTTTGATATTCTCTGTGTTGTGAATTATTGGGAACCTTGGAAGTGGTACCTTGAGGTTACTTCATGACGTAGAAAAGTATTGATTATGTGTTTGGTCGAGGATTTTATTGTTAACATTATACCTCTGAGTGAGATTGGTTATAGCTGAGTCCCTTGCCGGGACAATAGAATTTTGTTGATTATTTCTGTACATTTGAAATGTCGTATTGTTAAACTTTCACATCAATTGTTGCTTTTATACTCATCATGCACGAGGGAACATTCCGTGCAGAGTGAATATTATTAATGCACGAAGGAACATTCCGTGTCGATGATTATTATTGATGCACGAAGGAACATTCCGTGCCGATGATTATTATTTATGCATGAAGGAACATTCCGTGCCGATGATTATTATTTATGCACGATGGAACATTCTGTGCCGATTGATTATATTTATGCACGAGGGAACATACCGTGCCGATTGATTATTATTTATGCGCGAGGGGACATTCCGTGCCGATTGATTGTTATTTATGCGCGAGGGGACATTCAGTGCTGATTGATTATTATTGATGCACGAGGGGACATTCCTTGCCGAGTCATTATTGTTTCTTCGCGAGGGGACATTCCGTGCTGTGTGATTTTGAGGTTATACACGAGGGGTCATGCCGTGTTTTTCCCTGTCTATTATACTTGTTCGGGCTGATATTTCTTGTTTCACTTCTACATTTCCGTTAGTACTTGATTCTACTGTTTCAGAAATTGTTTCCCCTCTTATCCCCAGCATGTTCTTCCCCGTAACTGTATTCTTGTTTATTTTCTGCTATACTATTGAACTGCACAGGTACAATTTGTTGTCGTGTTCTAGCCTCGTCACTACTTCCCCAAGGTTAGGCTCGACACTTACTGAGTACATGAGGTCGGTTGTACTGATGCTACACCTGCACTTCTTTATGTTGTGCATATTACGCAGTCGGACTCGGTGGACATCGTTAGTTGGAGTGTCCTTCAGTTCATTCCAGACGACACCGAGGTAGTTCTGCATGGCGTTCGTGGATCTCGGCATCCCTGTCTATCTTTCATTCTGTCATTGTGTTTTCCAGACAGATACATCATTTTATTTTCAAGCTGTTATTTTTAGTCAAATCTTAGACTGGTTCATGAGGTTGTGACTCCACTTCTGGGTTTGTACTTAAAAGGATTTCTTCGTTATTAGCTATTGTCATTTAGACTTATGTTAATGCTTCCGCACTTTATCTCTATTATATAGTCAGTGTTTGTTATTTTCACTTGATAATAAATCAATTCAGTTAACACGTTGGCTTGCCTAGTGGGTGCAACGTTAGGCGCCATCACGGCCTGAAGGTGGGATTTCGGATCGTGACAAGTTGGTATCAGAGCACTAGGTTGCTTAGGTTTCACAACTCACAGACAAACTTGGTAGAGTCTGAGGGATCGGTACGGAGACGTCTGTACTTATCCCTATAGGCTGCAAAGTTATGAATAACTTCACTTTTCTTCTTTTCTGTCGTGCAATTTGAAGTCTAAATGCTAATTGAGTTTTAATTATATTCTCACACAGATGGCGAGAACGCGTGCTTCATCATCTACTGGTCAGCAGCCCGATTCTCCTGTTGCAGCTCCTACGAGGGGCTGAGGCCGAGGCAGGGGCAGGGCACAACCCAGGGCAGCAGGCCCAGTAGAGGACCCACAGGTAGACTTTGCCGGTGAGGTTCCTACCCAGATGGTTCCAGTTGGACCAGCTCAGGTCCCAGAGGGGTTCATTGCCACCCCGGTGCTTCAGGACGCTCTAGTTCGCTTAGTGGAACTCATGGAGAGTGTGGCTCAGGCCGGTCTTCTTCCTACTGCACCAGCCATCTCTCAGGCTGGGGGAGGGACCCAGAATCCTTCTACTCGCACACCAGAGCAGCTAGATCCTTAGTTCCAGACTTCGGTACCTCAGACGACCGGAGTAGCTCAGTCAGGCATTGTTGCCCCGGCAGTTGAGGGAGCAGCTATGTCAGCAAATGCTTTATGTAGATTTGATAGATTCACCAAGTTATTCACTACTACCTTTATTGGTGCACCATCAGAAGATCCCCAGGATTATTTGGACAGCTGTCATGAGGTTCTTCGGAACATGGGCATAGTAGAGTCCAATGTAGTTGATTTTGCTACTTTTCGTCTTTTGGGTTCCGCCAAGACTTGGTGGAGAGACTATTGCTTGACCAGGCCAGCTAGGTCTGCACCATTGACTTGGGCTCAGTTCTCGGAGTTATTTGTGGGGAAGTTCCTTCTTGTTACTCAGAGGGAGGATCTTCGGAGGCAGTTTGAGCACCTCCAGCAGGGATCTATGTATGTCACTCAGTACAAGACCAGGTTCATCACTCTAGCTCGGCATGATATTATGATACGCCCCACTGATCGTGAGAGAGTGAGGAGGTTTATTGAGGGTTTGGCTCAGCCCATCAGGCTTCAGATGGCCAAGGAGTCAGGTATTGATATTTCATTCTAGAATTCGGCCAACGTGGCCAGGAGGATTGAGATGATTATGTCACAGGTTGGTGGTCAGGGGGCTGACAAGAGGCCCCGTCACTACGGTCCTCCCAGACCCTATCAGTCGGCACATCAGGTGGCTCACAGTGCACTGCCAGCTCCTATTGGTGCACCACCAGCACCTATTAGTGCACCGCCATTTCAGAATTTCTAGGGTGATTATCAGGGTCGACAGGGCCAGTTCCAGAGTCAGCAATCACATCAACAGAGACCTTGTTATTCTTGCGGTGGTTTGGGGCATATTTCCAGGTTTTCCCCCCGAGGTTCTGGTCGGTCTCAGTATCAGGGTGGCGGCGGGGTGCCAGAGGTAGAGGTCATACTCATAGAGGTGGAGGACATGCCACGAGAGGTAGAGGTCAGGACGCAGTAGGTCGACCTAGAGACGATCAGGTTGCAGGGGCTCAGCCCCGGTGCTATGCTTTTCCTACCAGGCCTGATGCTGAGGGTTCTGATGCAGTTATTACATGTACAGTTTTAGTTTGCAGCCAAGAGGCTTCGGTGTTATTTGATCCGGGTTCTACATTCTCCTATGTGTCTTCATATTTTGTCCCTTATTTGAGTATGCCCCGTAATTCCTTGAGTACTGTTGTGCATGTGTCTACACCAGTGGATGATTCTATAGTGGTAGATCGAGTCTACCGTGCTTGTCTAGTAGCTATTGGTGTTCGGGAGACTCAGGTTGATCTTTTGCTCCTTGATATGGTTGACTTTTATGTTATATTGGGGATGGATTGGTTATCCCCCTATTATGCTATCCTGGAGTGTCATGCCAAGACAGTGACCTTATCCTTGCCAGGGGTGCCTCGTTTGGAGTGGAGGGGAACTCCTAGTCATTCTTCTGGTATAGCTATTTCTTATATGAAGGCTCGGCGCATGGTCGAGAAGGGTTGTTTGGCCTATGTTCGTGATTCTAGCGCCAAGGTTCCTTCCCTGGAGTCTGTGCTCGTGTTTCGTGAGTTTCCAGAGGTATTCTCTGCTGACCTGCTGGGTATGCCACCTAAAAGGAATATTGATTTTTCTATTGAGTTAGCTCAGGGCACCTAGCCTATTTCTACTCCGCCGTATCATATGGCCCTGCCAGAGTTGAAGGAGTTGAAGGATCAGTTGCAGGATTTGTTGGATAAAGGCTTCATTAGGCCTAGTGTCTCTCCTTGGGGTGCTCCAGTATTGTTTTTCAAGAAGGAAGATGGCTCGATAAGGATGTGTATTGACTACCAGCAGTTGAATAAGGTTACTATTAAGAACAAGTATCCTTTGCCGAGGATTGATGATTTATTTGACCAGCTTTAGGGTGCCTCAGTGTTTTCCAGGATTGACTTGAGATCTGGTTACCATCAGCTGAGGATTAGGGCGTCTGATGTCCCTANCTTTTATGGAGTTGATGCACCGAGTGTTCAGGCCTTATTTGGACTCATTTGTGATTGTTTTCATTGATGATATATTGATATACTCTCGCAGCCGAGAGGAGCATGAGCAGCACCTTAGAGTCGTCCTCCAAACTTTGAGGGATAGTCAGTTGTATGCAAAATTTTCCAAGTGTGAGTTCTGGTTGAGTTCAGTTGCATTTCTAGGCCATGTGGTATCGTCAGAGGGTGTTCAGGTGGATCCCAAGAAGATTTCAGCAGTCAGAGATTGGTCTAGACCCACCTCAACTATAGAGATCCGGATTTTCTTTGGCTTAGCAGGTTATTATCACCGGTTTGTGGAGGGATTTTCATCCATTGCAGCCGCGATGACCAGGTTGACTCAGAAGATTGCTCAGTTCAGGTGGTATGATGAGTGTGAGGCGAGCTTTCAGAAGCTCAAGACAGCCTTGACCACGACACCAGTGTTAGTTTTGCCCACAGGTTCAGGACTGTATATCGTGTATTGTGATGCTTCACGGTTTGGGCTTGGTGAAGTGTTGATGCAGGATGGCAAGGTTATAGCCTATGATTCTCGTCAGTTGAACGTTCATGAGAAGATCTATCCAGTTCATGACTTGGAGTTATCAGCTATTGTGCATGCATTGAATATTTGGAGGCATTATTTGTATGGTGTGCCATGTGAGGTGTTCACGGATCATAAGAGCTTACAGTATCTGTTCAAATAGAAGGAGTTGAACATGAGGCAGAGGAGATGGTTAGAGTTACTGAAGTATTATGATATTACCATTCTTTATCATCCGGGGAAGGCCAATGTGGTGGCCGATGCTTTGAGCCGGAAGTCAGCCAGTATGGGTAGTCTTTCCTATTTATCAGTCGGAGAGCAATCTCTTGCTTTGGATGTTCAGGCTTTAGCCAACCGATTTGTGAGATTGGAGGTTTCTGAGACTGGTAGTGTTTTGGCCCATACCGTAGCCCGTTCTTCATTGTATGACCATATTCGGGTCATAAAATATGATGATCATCATTTATGTGTTCTTAGAGATAGAGTAAGGCACGGAGATGCCAAGCAGGTTACGGTTGATGATGAGGGAGTTTTAAGGATGCAGGGTCGGATTTGTGTACCTGATGTGGATGGTATTCGGGAGTTGATACTTCAGGAGGCCCATAGTTCCTGGTATTCTATTCTTCCGGGCGGCGCAAAGATGTACCAGGACTTGCGGCAGCACTATTGGTGGCGGAGGATGAAGAAGGATATTGTAGATTATCTATCTCGGTGTTTAAACTGCCAGCAGGTTAAGTACGAGCACTAGAGACCCGGTGGTTTGATGCAGCAGATTCAGCTTCCCGAGTGGAAGTGGGAGCGTATCACCATGGACTTTGTAGTTGGACTCCCACGAACTCAGAGGATGTTTGATTGTCACGACCCAAACCGATGGGCCGCGACGGGCACCCGGTACCTTACTCGACCGAGTACCAACGTAACGTATCATTCTTGTTACATCATCATATACCCATGACATACGGGCCTAATAGGCCAACATAATCATTTATAAACTCAAAATATAGGCCGACAAGGCCGTACAATCTTTCACGTATATGACATATGTCTACAAGCCTTTAAGAGTACATAAATGTCATAAAGGTCGGGATAGATTCCCGCCATACCAAACAATACCCGTCTAAATCATACTAACCAAACAAGCGACTCCGAAGCAAATGGAGCACACCAACATCTTCCGCTGAGCTGATAGCCTACTTGGAGGGCTCTCGACCTGTTGATCAGNATCATATCATATCGGCCACTATGGGCAAAATCATCATCGTATACCAGCTGATCAGGTGGTGGTGCATATATAACGCCATAACCTTTCCCATATCCCATGTACATATATATATACATACATATATACGCGTATATAACACCGTTTGAATATACATACATATATATGCGTATATAACGCCGTTTGAATCATATTTCAGCCACTATGGCAACATCATCATCATATACCAGCAAATCAGGTGGTGGTGCGTATATAACGCTGTAACCTTTTCCCATATCCCATATACATATATTTACATATATACGAGTATATAATGCCATCTGGTCATGGGTCAATGTGCATATGTAAATGCATATGAAATACGTCAATAAAATCTCTCGGTATGTCATAAGGCCATTATGCCTCTGATTAATATCATGAAATAAACTTTACCAACATACGTATTTTCGAGACCCATGAACAGAAGATAATAATAATTCTCATGGGGAATCAAGAATATAGATACCCCTACTATTTCTATGAATAGAGTAATTTATAGAAACTGTGTATTTGCTCGTTTCTTTAGTATAATTTGGACCATGCCAAAAGAAAGAAGGGATAAACTTAACATACCTGAAGTAGAGAAAAATCCATATGATACACTTGGAAAAGGTTGCACTGTAAAAACAATACAACCCCCATAACTTGTTGATTGAAATATAATGATCCCACAAGCAAGAAATTTTTGAGAAGAATTAACATGATCCAATAAATAAGAATAATGAGTCTTCGTGCCATTCCAATACTTGCTACAAAGAACCCAAAGGAATTGAATACAGTGCATATTTTCTGAAACATCTATGTTGTTTGGTGTAAATGTTATTCATCAAGGTTTTATTATAATCGCAAGTGCAATGATACTTCAAACTATTTTACAACTTCAACAAAAGGCATGATAAGAAACAAAAAAACAAGATCTGGTTTGAAAATGTCTTGAATAGGATTTTAGGAAGAAACCCAATTTTGTAATGTTATGAAACTAAGGCTTATAAGGTCTTACACTTACTTACACGTAAGTGTCTTGTAACTTTAAATGGACACTAAGCCATTATGACTAAGTGTCATAGGCCATAGTAATGGTTTGCTGCCACGTGGGGGTGGGGTGGAAATTATTAAATCTTTATCCACTTATTAGGTAATTAGGTAGTGTCCCGTTACCCGGTAATTAACCAATTACCCACATAATTAAAAATTGGCTCAAGTTACTTAAAATTCTACTTATTTTTAATATACTTCATATATACTTTATAAATTATATATATCATATTATCACGGCCATATGGTACCTTGTATGGTACTAGTCCATAATTATCGGGTAGTATCGCTCGACCCGTACTTTACCCCAAATTGGCCACTTTCAACGAAACTCGTTTTCTTTAATTCGTCTACCCTTTTATCCTTCATAATACTTATTTATCACTTGTTATAAATAGAGTAAGTACGTTAACGTCAAGATGATATCATCCCCGAGTCTACGCCAATTAACTGAAGACGAAGCTTTTAATGTACGAAAATGCGAGGTGTAACATTGATGCAGTATGGGTCGTTGTGGATAGGCTGACCAAGTCACCGCACTTCATCCCCGTATCAGTTTCGTATTCAGTAGAGAAGTTGGCAAGGATCTATATGAGAGAGATTATTAGACTGCATGGTGTGCCCATATCCATTATATCAGACCGAGGTACTCAGTTTACCTCCCATTTCTGGAGAGTATTTCAGCGAGAGTTGGGCACACATATTGATCTGAGCACCGCATTTCATCCTCAGACGGACGGACAGTCCGAGCGTACTATTCAGATTTTGGAGGATATGTTGCGAGCTTGTGTCATTGACTTTGGTGGTTCATGGGACCAGTTCTTGCCTTTAGCTGAGTTTGCCTACAACAACAGCTATCAGTCGAGCATTCAGATGGCTCCATATGAAGCGTTGTATGGTAGACGGTGTCGGTCTCCAGTCGGATGGTTTGAGCCGGGAGAGGCTAGATTGTTGGGTTCTGAGTTAGTCCAGGATGCCTTGGACAAGGTGAAGATCATTCAAGATAGACTTCGTACAGCTCAGTCCAGGCAGAAGAGTTATGTGGATCGTAGAGTTCGAGATTTGACATTTATGATAGGTGAGCGGGTATTTCTTCGGGTGTCGCTCATGAAGGGCGTGATGAGATTCGGAAAGAAGGGCAAGTTGAGCCCTAGGTACATTGGTCCATTTGAGATTCTAGATAAGGTAGGAGAGGTGGCCTACACACTTGCCTTGCCACCTAGTTTGTCAGCCGTGCATCCGGTATTTCACGTATCTATACTCCAGAGGTATATTGCATATCCATCTCATGTACTTGACTTCAGTGGTGTCCAGTTGTACAAGGATTTGTCTTGTGAGGAGGAGCCGGTAGCCATATTAGACCGGCAGGTGCGACAGTTGAGATCGAAGAGTTATCCTTCGGTTCATGTTCAGTGGAGAGGTCAGCCTGTTGAGGCACCTACTTGGGAGTCCGAGCCCGATATGCGGAGCCGATATCCCCACCTTTTCCCCGATTCAGGTATTTTTCTATGCCCGTTCGAGGACGAACAATTGTTTTAGAGGTGGAGATTGTGATGACCCAAAAGGTCATCTTGTGTAAATTTAGCAAAAGCTGTGTTTCGAGGCCCCAAAAGCCTCCATTAATCTTACCTAGATGTGCGTGCGCAGCCCGGGAGCATAGCCAGGAAGCTTTTATGTGGAAATGTGTTAAACAGTTGAATTGATGATAATTAATGGAATAAAGTTGACTTTGATCAACATTTTTGGTAAACGGACCCGGACCCGTGATTGATAGTCTCGGTGGGGTCCATAGGAAAATATGGGATCTGGGCGTATGCTCGGAATCGAATTTCGAGGTCCCAAGTTCGAGAAATGATTTTTAAAAAAAAGTTATTTTCTGAAAATAAGAAAGACTTTTGAAAATGAACTTTGATGTGAAATATGTGTTACCGAGCCTGTATTATGGTTCCCGAGCCCGGAACACGTTCAATATGTGTTATGTGAGTTATCTGTGAAATTTGGTAAGAAACGGACTTGGTTTGACGTGTTTCGGTTTAAAATTGGAGAATTTAGAAGTTTATGAAGTTTGAGAATATTCTATAGATTTTGTAGTTTAATTCAGTGTTTTTGATGTTATTTTGGTGGTTATATTACTCGAATAAGTTCGTAGGATGATTTGGAAGTCGTGTGTATATTTGGTTTTGATCCCCGAGGGCTCGGGTGAGTTTCGGGTAGGTGTCGGGGTGCTAAATTTAGGAAATTTCTGGTGTTTTAGGCTGTATCTGGTGTCCAGTTATTCCTTCTCTGCGATTGCGGTGTATCGCATACGATCGCGATGTTCAATTTGGGAAGGGGGTCAATTTGCTCTGCGCGATCGCAAAGAGCTGAGTGCGAACGCGGAGCCTTAGGGTTTAGCTCTACGCGATCGCACCCCTATGTCCGCGATCGCCTAAGTCTCCTGTGGGGTTGGGGGCTGGGCAGCAAATTGTTCTATGCGAACGCGTTCTTCCGTTAGCGATCGCGTGGGTCCACGTCCGGGTTCTCTGCGATCGCACTCCTTAATTCGCGATCGCGTAAGTCTCAAGTCCAGTACTCTCCGCGATCGCAGCCCTTATGTCGCGATCGCCTAGAGTAAAATCGCCTAGTTATTTAAAGTGTCCAAAACAGAATCCAATTGCGGGATTTTCATAATTTTTCACCATCTCCTTCTTCTCCAAACCCAATAGCCGATTTCCAAGCTGCTCTTCCTCCATAACCACTTAGGTAAGTAATCTTAGCTCTAATTTCTTCCATTTTCTTCATCAATCATTAGATTCTAGGCCTAAAAACATGAAATCAAGGGTAGAAATAGGGGGTTTTGGGTAGAGTTAGGGCTTTTGGAAATGTTGGGAATTCAACCTTATTTTGGGGTCGAATTTCTAAACAAATTGTATATTCG
Organism: Nicotiana knightiana; assembly: GCA_005239525.1. NCBI lineage: Eukaryota > Viridiplantae > Streptophyta > Magnoliopsida > Solanales > Solanaceae > Nicotiana > Nicotiana knightiana. The sequence continues at coordinate 39,897 of ML373587.1, read as the reverse complement.
GGTTCATGGGGGAATGGGTGATCGGGTTTTGGTCCGAACCTTGAGTTTGGACCAAGCGGGCCCCGGGTCGAATTTTGGTATTTTTGGAAGAATTATGGGAAATGTATAATTAGGCTTTGGGATTGATTTATTGATGTTATTAAGTTAATTATGTCTAGATATTATCGTTTCGGAGTTGGATTCAAGAGGAAAGGCCGTGATTGAGGCTTGACTTGCATTCTTGGAGCCGAGGTAAGTGTTTGGCCTAACCTTAGCTTGAGGGAGTAGGTATATGAATCTTATTATCTATGTGTAATTCATGTCCAACGTATAGGTGAGGTGACAGGTACCTATATGTTGTGGTCAAGCATGCCCGTGAGTCGATCTTCGATTAGTTATTTAATGTTCTTTGATATTCTCCGTGTTGTGAATTATTTGGAACCTTGGAAGTGGTACCTTGAGCTTACTTCATGACGTAGAAAATTATTGATTATGTGTTCGGTCGAGGATTTTACTGTTGACATTATACCTTTGAGTGAGATTGGTTATAGCTGAGTCCCTTGCCGGGACAGTAGAATTTTGTCGATTATTTCTGTACATTTGAAATGTCGTATTGTTAAACTTTCACATCAATTGTCGCTTTTACACTCATCATGCACGAGGGAACATTCTGTGCCGAGTGATTATTATTTATGCACGAAGGAACATTCTGTGTTGATGATTATTATTTATGCACGAGGGAACATTCTGTGCCGAGTGATTATTATTTATGCACGAAGGAACATTCTGTGTTGATGATTATTATTTATGCACGAGGGAACATTCTGTGCCGATTGATTATATTTATGCACGAGGGAACATTCTGTGCCGAGTGATTATTATTTATGCACGAGGGAACATTCTGTGCCGATTGATTATATTTATGCACGAGGGAACATACCATGCCAATTAATTATTATTTATGCGCGAGGGGACATTCCGTGCCGATTGAGTATTATTTATGCGCGAGGGGACAATCTGTGCCGATTGATTATTATTGATGCACGAGGGGAAATTCGGTGCCGAGTCATTATTGTTTACTCGCGAGGGGACATTCCGTGCCGTGTGATTTTGAGGTTATACAAGAGGGGTCATGCCGTGTTTTTCCCTGTCTATTATACTTGTTCGGGCTGATATTTCCTGTTTCACTTCTACATTTCCATTAGTACTTGATTCTACTGTTTTAGAAATTGTTGCCCCTCTTATCCCCAACATGTTCTTCCCCGTAACTGTATTCTTGTTTATTTTCTGCTATACTACTGAACTGCACAGGTAGAATTTGTTGTCGTGTCCTAGCCTCGTCACTAATTCGCCGAGGTTAGGCTCGGCACTTACTCAATACATGGGGTCGGTTTTACTGATGCTACACCTGCACTTCTTTATGTTGTGTAGATTACGTAGCCGGACCCAGTGGACATCGTTAGTGGGAGTGTCCTTCAATCCATTCCAGACGACATCGAGGTAGTTGCGCATGGCGTTCGTGGATCTCGGCGTGCCTGTCTATCTTTCATTCTGTCATTTATGTGTTTTCCAGACAGATACACCATTTTATTTTCAAACTGTTGTTTTTAGTCAAATCATAGACTGGTTCGTGAGGTTGTGACTCCACTTCTGGGTTTGTACTTAAAAGGATTTCTTCATTATTAGCTATTGTCATTTAGACTATGTTAATGCTTCTGCACTTTATCTCTATTATATAGTCAGTGGTTGTTATTTTCACTTGTTAATAAATCAATTCAGTTAACACATTGGCTTGCCTAGCGGGTGCAACGTTAGGCGCCATCACGGCCTGAAGGTGGGATTTTGGGTCGTGACACGTCCTGTGTAAATTTAGCTAAAATGTTTTTGGAGGCCCCGATAGCCTCTGTTAATCTCACCTCGATGTGCGTGCATAGCCCGGGCGCGTAGCCGGGAAGCCTTTATGTGGAAACTTAATAAAGAGTTGAATTTATAATAATTAATTGATTAAAGTTGATTTTGGTCAACATTTTTGGTAAACGGACCCGGACCCGGTCCCATGGTAAACAAAAAATATGGGACTTGGGCGTATGCCCGGAATCAAATTTCGAGGTCCCAAGTCCGAGAAATGAATTTTTAAAGAAAATTATTTTCTGAAAATAATAAAGACTTTTGATAATGAATTGTGATGTGAAACCCGTGTTACCGGGCCTGTATTATGGTTCCGGAGCCCAGAACACGATCAATATACATTATATGAGTTATCTGTAAAATTTGGTAAGAAACAGACTTGATTTGACGTGTTTCAGATAAAAAATGGAAAAGTTGATAGTTTATGAAGTTTGAAAACATTCTACGGATTTTGGAGTTTAATTCATTGTTTTTGATGTTATTTTGGTGGTTTAATTACTTGAATAAGTATGTAGGATGTTTATGAGGTTGTGTGGGTAATTGGTCTTGAGCCCCGAGGGCTCGGGTGAGTTTCGGGTGGGTATCGGAGTGCAAAAAGTTAGAAAAATCTGGTGTTTTAATGCATTTTCTGGTGTTCAGGGAATTACCCTATGCGAACGCACTCAAGGGGGTGCGAACGCACAGGGTAAAAGTGGGGTCTGGGGGCAAGGTTCAAAACACTCTATGTGAACGCACCATACTAGGTGCGAATGCGGAGGGGGTAGGGGCAGTGCGAACGCACAGAGCTTAGTGTGGGCCTGGGGGCTGGGTAGCACTGTCTTGTGCGATCGCGGAGCTTAGGGGACCCATCCACTGTGCGATCGCAACCCCCCTTCCGCGATCGCATAGGTATAATTAGCCCAGCTATTTTTAGAAGCCAAAAAATAGTATACTCATTACGGGATTTTCATATTTTTCACCGTCTTCCTCTTATCCAAACCCCATAGACAATTTCCAAGCCATTCTTCCATAACCACTTGGGTAAGTAATCCTAACTCTAATTTCTTCCATTTTCTTCATCAATCACTGAATTCTAGGCCTAAAAACATGAAATTGAAGGGTAGAAATTGGGGTTTTGGGTAGAGTTAGGACTTTTCCAATTTTTGGGAATTCAACCTCGTTTTGGGGTCGGATTTCAAAATAAATTGTATATTCGGGCTCGTGGGGGAATGTGTGATCGGATTTTGGTCCGAACCTCGGGTTTGGACCAAGTGGGCCCGAGGTCGAATTTTGGTATTTTTTAAAGAATGATGGGAAATGTATAATTAGATTTTGGGATTGAATTATTGAGTCATTATTAATATTATTGAGTCGATTATGCTTAGATACTATCGTTTCGGAGTTGGATTCGAGAGGGAAAGCAGTGCTAGAGGCTTGATTTCCATTTTTTGAGCCGAGGTAAGTGTTTGGCCTAACTTTAGTAAGGGAATAGGTGTTGAGTCGTATGTGACACTTGTATTATCATGTTCAATGTATATGTGAGGTGACGAGTACCTATGCATTATTTGTCAAGCATGCCCGTGAGTCTAATTGGTGAATTACCTGTTATTATTCCGCTATTTATTGTGCTTTGAAGTGGTTTCCTTTATAAAGTTGTTGAATTGCTGAGAATATATGTTTAAGTACTTGTGATATGATACTTCAATCGAGAACTCAATTCATTACGTTATGTACTTATAAGAGATTGGTTATAGCTGAGTCCCTTGCCGGACATTGTTATTATTTTGGTTGATGTCTTCCCCTTGCTAGGTGGTTTTTGAAGTGAATTTCATATTGTTGAATTCCTTGCCAAGTTGTTATTTGTTTGCTGATTTGGGTGAGGAAGAGTGTAAATCATGAAGGGTGATGCCGTGTATTCATTTCATTCATTTCATACATTGCATAGTGAGGAAGAGAGTAAAAGCACGAAGGGCGATGTCCTGCCATGATTTACATTGCTTTTATCTACACATTGCATAGTGAGGAAGAGATTAAAAGCACAAAGGGTGATGCCGTGCCATTATTTATATTGCTTTCATTTACGCATTGCATTGTGAGGATGAGAGGAAAAGCACGAAGGGTGATGCCGTGCACATTTTGTTGAGTTATTATTTCCTGTTGTCTTGGTTCGTTTGCATTATCGTTTGTTCAGTTCTTCGTGTTTTCTTCTCACTTGTTACCCCATTACTTGTCCCCATATTACCGTGCTTAATTGCTTATTCCTTGCTACCTTCTTTGGTATATATTATAGAACTGTGCAGGTAAATTGTTGTGGTCGTGTCTAGCCTCATCACTACTTCGTCGAGGTTAGGCTCGGCACTTACTCAGTACATGGGGTCGGTTGTACTGATGCTACACCTGCACTTCTTTATGTTGTGAAGATTATGCAGCCGGACCCGGTGGACATCGTTAGGGGGAGTATTCTTCAGTCCATTTCAGACGACACCGAGGTAGTTCCGCAGGCGTTCGTGGATCTCGGCGTCACTTTATATGTTTCATTCTATCATCTATGTATTTCCAGACAGATATATCATTTTATTTCAAACTGTTTTCTTTAGCTAAATCTTAGACTGGTTCGTGAGGTTGTGACTCCATTTTTGGGTTTGTACTTAAAGGGATTTCTTCGTTATTGGCTATTATTATTTAGATTTTGTTAATCTTCTGCATTTTATCTCAATTATCTAGTCAGTGTTTATTACTTTCACTTGTTAATAAATCAATTCAGTTAACACGTTGGCTTGTCTAGCGGGTGTAGCGTTAGGCGCCATCACGGCCTGAAGGTGGGATTTCGGGTCGTGACACCAAAAAATGCCTATATGATTGAAGTCCAACTTCATAAAATATGACGAATCCTAGTTAAAGTTCAGCTTATTTTTTTACAAGCACATAGAGCCCTCTCACCTATTCTGTTTCGAAAACTAAATAGAGAGTGATCATTGGATTTTTTTAACAAGCGCCAAACAGTGTCATGTGCCAAATATTCTTATCCAGGATTAGGGGTGGCAAGTGGGCGGTCCGATCCCTAAACAAGTCAAGTAAGCCGGTCTTGTGAGCCGTGGTCCCAGGGTGGTCCCGGCCCCTAAATAAACGGGCTTAGATGTCCCAGGCTAAACGATTTTTTATAGGAATCAGCCTGGGACCGGGCCCATGAACTCATGGTCCCGGCTAAAAGTGTCGGACCCGCGGGCTAAGTGTGTTAAGTGGGTCCAACGGCTAAATAGTGATTTTTTTTAAAAAAGAAAGAAATTAGAGACAAAAAGATGTTAAAAAAATATCTAAGGCAATGCCTTGTAAATTTATTATAGAATTGTGACCTAAATGTTTGAATCCGAATTTAAAGACAAAAGTAAAAATATATTCGAATCAACGCCTTATAATTTTATTATAACATTAAAAAAATATAGCAATATATTTCTTTGTCTTCCTCCCCCTATGTAATGAGCACAATAAGATACTAATATCACCATTGAAAAGAAAAAGAAACTAATCAATATGTTCCAAAATACAAGTTACATAATACATACAAATTTTTGTTCATACAAGTTACATGGTATCTCTTACAAACTTCATAAATCCTTCAAGGTTCGGAGGAAGTTATGTTGGTGGTAGCGGAAAAGTAGAGAGAGATTGTGATAGATTGATATTGATTTTGTAAGCAAAATGAAAGAATGAGGAGGTATTTATAGTTGAAAATAGGGAAAAGTGTAATTATAAAACGTTTGGCGTTAAAATAAAGTTGAGGGGAGGGGAGTGGGGTTAAATGGATATTTTCTAAATAGCCAACGCTATTTTTTAAAGCACAACAACTATTTTTAAAAGGCAAAACCAAGGGACCGGGCGGCTTGAGGAAAAGCATTCTGAAAACTTTTTATCAAAAAAATCAGAAAAATTACTTGGTCTCCAAGTACATGAATTTTAATGAGCTTCATATCTTTATCCTTTTTTTCACGAGGGAGCCATTACTGGAGTCAGAATTTAAAGTTTATGATTTTTGAATTTGATATCGAATTCATAATTTCCTTTAGTTATTGGGTTCGCAATTTAGTATTTATAAATAGTTAACAAATTCTTTAATACAAATACATGACAAACGCATAGATAATAATGTAGCTTCGCTCCTAAGTGAGGAGGAAGCTGCCAAAGCCTAATGACAACACAATGTTACATCCCGCATTTTGGGGGTTCTTGGCATCCATGGTACTGTGCGCTACAGGGTGACCGGACGAGTGTCATCGCATAGGTGACGTCTGCTAACGATGCATTGTGAAGGAGCATCAGGCATAGGGGCTATGCATGAGGCAACAACCATCTAGATATGTTGTGTTGCATGTCCTTGTCACGATCCAAAACTAGAGGATCATGACTAGAACCCGGGCCATACTTGCCGAGCACCAACGTACATTTTATCTAACCTTCCTTATTATCTTTAAAGGCCGACGAGATCAATATAAATGCTAGATATGGATCATGAAAAACCAACAATGAACGATAATGGCATGAACATACATAATATGGGATAACATGACTGCCAAGAAATTACATATAAGGTACGAGCTAAAGCGCTGCATGAAAGACTATACAACAAAAATTATCCAACACGGCATACCAAACTGTACATGAGTCGACCCATGTCTATGAAACAAAAATGCATACCAAGACCACAACAAGTCCAGAGAAGGGATCTCGCCAATAACCGTTGAACTGGGAATCCTACTGTGGTGGGTGTTGATATCCAATTTTTTCTCAAAATATTCTTAATTGCATATACCTTCAAAGTCATGCATTACTAGCAATTGGTATTTTTCCATAATTTTTCTATGTTTTATTAATTTGTCAAGTATTTTATTTCCAATAAATAATTATAAAATTGCATCACAAATTATTTCAAAAATATTTCTTGATATTATTCTGTAATTAGCCAAATTGACATCTTTTGGCTATAATTGCAATGAATTTGCAATCATAGCCCAAACATATAATTTTGTACTATTTTTAACCAAAAATTAGTCCTTTATATTTAAAATACTAAATAATCATTTTAAACTATTTTCTATGCATGAAATACCTAGATTCGTTCATTCCTAAATTAACCTGATGACCCCCTCCCCCCCAAACCTCTCATTCACTCCTCACTCACTCGCCGTCACCCCTATCCTTCTCTCTCAAAACTCCTTCTGCCTAACCCTAAACCCCATCCGTCGGTTTCTTTCTCGCCGTTAATAATGGCGGCTCACCACCACTCCTATCCCTAATGGCTCTCCTATGGCCGGGATTCTTGTTGTCTTGAGGTCCTCAAGGGGACCAGTGGCCGTTCACTCACCCTTGGGCCTATTCTCACCAATCTAAGGCCATCATGGATGGATTGAGTAAGATCGTCCTATTTTATTACTAAATATATGGCTTCTAAGCCGGGATCTCTCTATCTCTGGGTTATCTCTCTCAAACCGTAACTTCATCTCTTGGCACTTTAGATCTGTAACAGATCTGAGTATATTTAAGCTATTTTACTGTTTTTTCTATGAAAACCTTTCTGATTTTCGAAGCATCTCTTCATCTTCATAACTAGGGTTTCTGAACTTCTATTCAAAATGATTTTCTCTGATTTTTAAGTGTTATTCTATGATTTTTATTGTGTTTAAACGATTTTCATTTAGGTTCTCCTTTAACCTAACTAATTATGTTAAAACCCCCTAATTTATTGGCTTAGCTTTGGGTTTCTAAGTTTGTCTTTGCTGATTTTGTGAAGACCCAAAGGTTCATCACCAATTTTATTACCCATTCTGTACTTCCGAGGCCTTGAAAACCTCATCTGTAGTTGCCTCGATTTGTGTGCGCAGTCCGGGCGCGTAGCCGGACAACTTAAATATGAAATTCTGTGAAAAATGCTATAATTTGATATCAAAATGAGTAACTTTGACTCCGGTCAACATTTTGGATAAACGGACCCGGACCCGTGATTTGACGGTCCCGGAGGGTCTTTATGAAAATATGGGACTTGGGGGTATGCCCAGAATCGAATTCCGAGGTCCCAAGCCCGAGAAATGAATTTTTGAGTAAAATTATTTTTCTGAAATTTATAAAGAAAAGTGAAATGAAAATTGGTTAGAATGTGTTGGTATCGGGCCCGCATTTTGGTTCCGGCACCCGGTATCGGGCTCGTAGGATGATTTTGAGGTCGTGTGTACATTGGGTTTGAGGTTCCGAGGGCTCGGGAGAATTTCGGGTAGGTCCCGAGAGGTCTTTAGGCTTAAAATATAGTTGTTGGATGTCACAGAACTCAGATCTCTGAACTTACCACCGAGACCCGCGGTCCTTTTTCGTGGACCACGCTGAGGGCTTCGCGGCCGCGGTCGATTTTTCGTGGTCCGCGGTGGAGGAGCTCGGCCACTAGTCTGACTTCGGAGGCCTATATCTTTTGATCTTCAAGTAATTTTGAGATTATTCAAAAATGAAAGTTGTAGAACTTCGTGTCTAGTTTCCACAAAGGTAAAGGAATCGTAATTTGGACATCTGTAGAGAAAGTTATGGCCAAAATACTAAAGCATGTCACTGCGGTCATTTTTCTTGGTTTTCTTCAGCTTTTCTTGGCCTTTGCTAGCGCGACCATGGTCCATTTTTCGTGGTCCGTGGTGCGGGACTTGAGGGGTNTTGGTTTTCTTCAGCTTTTCTTGGCCTTTGCTAGCGCGGCCACGGTCCATTTTTCGTGGTCCGCGGTGGGGGACCTGAGGGGGGTATAAATGGACGGGAATTTCAGTTATTTTCATTTTTCAAAGCCCTAAAAACATAAGAGGCGATTTTCCAAACACTCTTTCTTCTCCAAAACATTAGTAAGTGATTTCTAGCTCATTTTCTTTACTCCTTAACTTCTTTTTACATGATTTCATCTAATGAACTCCTAAGCCTAAAACATGTAATTTAGAGTAGAAAATTGGTGAATTTGGTAGAGTTAGGGCCTTTTGATTTTTCTTGAATTAGACCTCGTGTTGGGGTCGAATTTGAAAATAAATTATATATTCGGGCTCGTGGGTGAATGCGTGACATGGTATTGGTCCGAGCCTCGTGTTTGGAGCAAGCGAGCTCGGGGTCGAATTTTGTTATTTTGGAAGAATGCATGGAAATGGTTAATTAGGCTATGTAATTGAATTATTGAATCCTTATTGATATACTTGAGTTAATTATGTCTAGATAATACCATTCCGGAGTTGAATTCTAAAGGAAAGTCGATGTTAGAGGGTTGATATCTATATTTTGGACCCGAGGTAAGTGTTTGGTCTAACCTTTGTGTTTGGGAATAGGAGTTGAGTCTTATGTGCTACTTGCTAATTGTCGAGTACGATGTATATGCATGGTGACAGGTATCTATACATTGGTGTCTAGCATGACCGTGAGTCTTTATATTGCGAATATTCTGATTTTGTTGTAACTTCCATGCTTAATTGATGATTTCTATATGTTGTAAAGAGCATGTGAAGGGAATTGTGATCTTTAAACTTCGAGGAGCATTGGCTCGAGTTGTAACACGAACGGTGAAGATATATGAGATAATTGAATCCTTTGGAGCATTGGCTCAAGTGATAGAGTAAATTATGAAATGAAAGTGAAAGAAAGAGAAAGAGTTATTAAAATATACCCTTTGTGGGGTCATTGTTGCTTAGTGATTATCTCCCTTGCTGGGATGTTGAGATTACTGTTATTGTTCCCTTGCCGGGATTTCTATTTCTATTTTGTTTACTCCCTTGCACTTGTTTGTGATTGTTGTTTGGGTGAGGAAGAGTGTTAAAGCACGAAGTGTGATGTCGTGCGTTGTTTGCTATTGTGAGGAAGAGTGTTAAAGCACGAAGGTTGATGACGTGCATTGTTTGATATTGTGAGGAAATAGTGTAAAAGCACGAAGGGTGATGCTGTGCCGTACGATGTACCATTCTGTACCGATATTCATTGATTATACTGTGAGGAAAGAGAGTAAAATCACGAAGGGTGATGTCGTGCCATGATTTACATTGATTACATAATACATTGCATAGTGAGGACGAGAGTAAAAGCACGAAGGGTGATGCCGTTCCATGAATTACATTGATTACATTATACATTGCATAGTGAGGACGAAACTAAAAGCACGAAGGGTGATGTCGTGCAAGCTTGTGATTTCTGGTCCTTATTGATATTCTGACCTTGTTGTTCCTTTCTTTATTTAAGATTTCTTATATGAAACTGTTATCTCCCCACAACATGTTCCCCTTCCCTTATTGATTGATTACTTCGTGTATTTCTTTTCCGTTGTATATATATATTCAAATTGCACGGGTTTACTTGGTAGTCTGGTTCTAGCCTCATCACTACTTCGCCGAGGTTAGGCTAGGCTCTTACCAGTACATGGGGTCGGTTGTACTGATGCTACACCAGCACTTCTTTATGTTGTGCAGATTACGCAGCCGGACCCGGAGGACATCATTAGTGGGAGTGTCTTTCAGCTTATCCTAGAGGCTTCAAGGTATACCCGCTGGCGTTCGTGGGCCTTGGCGTCTCTCCCATCCCTATGTCCTCGTTTTTGTCTTTGTTTTCCTCTAGTTTCGGAGACAGCCATGTATTTCCTTTCAGACTTTGTATTTAGCACTCTATTAGACAGTTCGTGAGTTTGTGACTCCAGGTTTTGGGAGAATTATGCGTCGATCTATTATGTTGTCTTTACTTAGTTTTGAAAACCATATTTATTTATTTTCGCTGTTAAGTGGTGAACTTTTTGTAGCTTATTTTGTTAAATTGATGTTTTTATGCTAGTTTAACTATACACTTTGGTCTGTCTAGCGAGTTCAATGTTAGATGCCATCACGACCCGATGGTTGGATTTCGGGGCGTGACAGGTGGGTATCAGAGCTCTAGGTTGCTTAGGTCTCACAACTCATGGACACCTTGGTAGAGTCTGAGAGATCGGTACGGAGACGTCTGTATTTATTTCCCAGAGGCTGCAAAGTTAGGATAACTCCATATTTCTTTTCATCTCTATCGTGCGATATGAATTCTGAGTATTGATTAAGTTTCTATTCTATTCTCTCGCAGATGGCGAGGACGCGTGCTTCCCTTGGTTTCGCTTAGCAGCCCGACACTCCTGCTACAGCTCCTACGAGGGGTCGAGGTCGAGGACGAGGCCGTGCTAGAGGCCGAGGCCGGGGCCGGGCTCAGCCTAGAGAAGCAGCCCCAGTGGAGGACCCTCAGGTTGATTCTGATGAGGAGGTCCCAGTCCCGGCAGTCCCAATTGGACCAGCTCAGGTCCTAAAGGGGTTCCTAGCTACCCCAGTGCTTCAGGACGCTCTTGTCCGTCTAGTCGGACTCATGGAGAGTGTAGCACAGGCGGGCCTTCTTCCTGCTGCACCAGCCGTCTCTCAGGCTGGGGGAGGTTCCCAGACTCCTGCCACTCGCACGCCAGAGCAGCTAGTTCCACAGTTTCAGACTCCGACACCTCAGCCAGTCGGAGTAGCTCAGACGGGTATTGCAGCACCGATAGCAGAGGGAGCAGCTATGTCAACAGATGCTTTGTGGATACTGGACATGTTCATTAAGTTATTCACTTCTACTTTCACTGGTTCACCATCAGAGGACCCCCAGGATTATTTGGACAGCTGCCATGAGGTTCTTCGGAACATGGGCATAGTGGAGTCCAACGGAGTTGACTTCTCTACTTTTCGGTTATCTGGCGCAGTCAAGAGTTGGTGGAGAGAATATTGCTTAGCCAGACTAGCTGGATCTACGCCTTTGACTTGGACTCAGTTCTCAGAGGTATTTTTGAGGAAGTTCCTTCCCATTACTCAGAGAGAGGACCTTCGGAGGCAGTTTGAGCCCCTCCAACAGGGATCTATGTCAGTCACTCAGTACGAGACCAGGTTCATCACTCTAGCCCGACATGCTCTTGTGATACTTCCCACTGATCGGGAGAGGGTTCAGAGATTTATTGAGGGATTGACCCGGCCTATCAGAATTCAGATGGCTAGAGAGTCAAGTATCGATATATCGTTCCAGGATGCGGCCAATGTGCCCAGGAGGATTGAGATGATTATGTCACAGGGTGGTGGTCATGGGGGCTGACAAGAGGCCCCGTCATTTCGGTCGTTTCAGTGGAGCCTCATCTGGGGGCAAGGATTCTTCAGGCAGAGGTCATCCTCCCAGACCCTTCCAGTCAGCTCTCCAGGTTTTCCATGGTACTTTAGATGGTCGTGGTTATCAGACGCACTATTCTGATCAATAGCCTTACAGTGCGCCACCAGCTCCCGTTAGTGCACCGCCGCATCAGAGTTTTCGAGGTTGTTATTCAGGTCAACAGGGTCAGACTCAGTTCCCTCAGCAGTCGAGGTCTTGTTACACTTGTGGCGATCCAGGTCACCTTGCTAGATTTTTCCCTCGGGCACTAGGTAGTTCGCAGCATTAGGGTTCTCGTGCCATGGTACAGGCACCAGGTGTTCCACAGCCTTCCCAGCCAGCCAACTAGAGGTGGGGTTAGAGGTGCTAGAGGTGGAGGTAGAGGTCATAGTGGTGGAGCTCAGGCCTCTAGAGGTGGAGGCCACCCAGCAGCCGGTCGTCCCAAAGATATGGTTCAGGGTGGTGGGGCCTAGACCCGATGTTATGATCTTCCAGCCAGGCCAGAGGCTGAGTCTTCAGATGCAGTCATTACATGTACTATTCGGGTCTGTGACAGAGATGCTTCATTGCTATTTTATCCAGGGTCTATGTATTCGTACGTGTCCTCTTATTTTGCACCGTACCTGGTCATGCCTAGCGATCCACTGAGTATTCCTGTTTATGTATCTACACCGGTGGGTGATTCTATCGTGGTCGATCGAGTCCAATGTTCTTGTGTTGTGGCGATTAGGGGTCTTGAGACCCGTGTTGATTTGTTGCTTTTAGGTATGGTTGACTTCTATGTTATATTGGGGATGGACTGGTTAACCCCATATCATGCTATCTTGGATTGCCATGCCAAGACGGTGACCTTAGCCTTACCGAATTTGCCCCATTTGGAGTGGAGTGGGACTCCTGCTCATTCTACCCGCAGTGTTATTTCGTACGTGATGGCTCGGCGTATGGTCGAGAAGGGGTGTTTGGATTATTTGGCTTATGTGCGTGATTCCAGTGTTGGGGTTCCCTCTATTGATTCGGTACCCATGGTTTGTGAGTTTCCTAAGGTCTTCCCTTCTGACCTGCCGGGGATGCCACCCGACAGGGACATTGATTTCTGCATTGATCTGGCTCCTGGCACCCAGCCCATTTCTATTTCGCCGTATCGCATAGCCCCGCTAGAGTTGAAAGAGTTGAAGGAAAAGTTGCAGGATTTTCTTGGGAAGGGTTTCATTAGGCCCAGCATTTTTACTTGGGGTGCTCCAGTATTGTTTGTGAGGAAAAAGGATGGTTCGATGAGGATGTGCATTGATTACCGGCAATTGAACAAGGTTACAATCAAGAATAAGTATCCACTGCCGAGGATTGATGATTTGTTCGATCAGCTTCAGGGTGCCAAGGTATTTTCAAAGATAGACTTGAGATCTGGCTACCATCAGTTGAGGATTAGGGCATCCGATGTCCCTAAGACAGCTTTCCGCACTCGGTACGGGCATTACGAGTT